>VZRF01000324.1:311689-398030 GCA_013396875.1 Vireo altiloquus | reverse complement strand
TAATACAATATGCACTTATAAGACCAGTCAAACCTAAATGGTGGATCAGCACCCTGAGTGACTGAGGTCCATAACAGGATGGGATTTTGGGATGAGGAAGGGAAGTCCACGGCAACTTCATTCTTCCAAAAGAGGCATTTATTGTCTAAGTAGAACAGGAGGTGTATACGTGGGAAAAAGCATTTGCAGCTGGACTTTATCTTTGGGTTCAGATTGTTGAACCCCAACTGTCCTTACTATTGTTCCAAATATCTGTGACAGGACATCCACCCTCTCTCATTGTTGAGGCATTTGGAAGAGAAAACTCAGGCCAGATTAATGGCCCTGCAGGAGCCAAATTGCCCAGCAGGAGCCAGATAGGCCTGCAGGAGCCAGAGAGCCCTGCAGGAGGTCACCTGCAGGCTCCTGAGAGTCTGAAGCGAAGACCCAGTACACATCTTGGTATGAGGACAGATGTGGAAAGAGATAAAGGAAAATAAACATAGGTAAACAACAGACATGGTTTTTCTTTCTATAAAAGCCCACACAAATTATCACAGAGCAGAAGTCTCTTACACACTACACACTTCTTTGAGAACATGTGAGAAGATTTCTCCCTGGAGCAAAGCACAACTCCAGGTAACTTCCCCAGGGACTGAGAGAGAGGATTTCTTGATGTGTACTCCATGAAAGAATTGGAGAGGAAACAAGAAACACTGAATCCTAAATTATACTATTTCTTAGCTAGTTGTAATTTTATGGTACCTTTAACTCCTCGTATATTAATACTTGTATTCCCTTTTTGTCTTATCCCTGTGTAGTAACTGTCTGTAAGTCTCACATCTGTTAGTTTTGTGTCTATTAATAAATAATCAATTTTATAATAGACCAAGTCAGTCATTATTAAAGAACTTGCAAATCAGAGTGGATTTTGGGGTGCTGGCCACCTCAATACAGCTACTGCCTGCTGCCAGAGGCCTGGGCAATACGTAAGGGCTGATTTAAACCTACATCATCCATTCATAACAATATCAAGGCAGATGAAATCAAATGCATGTTAAGCTCACTAATGGTAGCTGAGTAAAGTGTTCCGACCATAATTTCCAAAGGGATTTTGAAGGCTGTAAAGCAGTGGGGAGGTGTGGTGTTCCCCCTACCCACTTTTACCCTCTTCCCAGCTAAACCCTGGCCACTCCCCTGATCTTCTATTCGTCTCTCAGAGACGCCAACTCTGCCCCTCCCCCGGGTCCCGATAAAACCCCAAGCCCTCTGCCTCCTTTTGCCTCTGCCCCTGGACATCTGGATAGCAGCATGTGAATAAAGATCTTCTGTGCTCTCCTTGCAGAGGTCTCTTCTCAGCTCCTTTGTCGCTGCGTCGTTGCAGAGAGCACAAGATGCCTGAGCTAGCCTTGAAGGCTCCCAGGCTGATGAGAGCCCTGTGACCATGCCTTCAGAAGGAAAGCATGGAGCACATGGGCCGAGCCGGCCAGGCAGAGATGCTCTCTGGCACTTGTTGCCATTGCGGCTTGCAACAGCAGCCAGCAAACGCAACAGGGAGGAACAGGTTTTTTGATCACTTATTTTTAAGCTGCCCACAAGATAATTCCACAAGTAGGACACATGTTGTCTGTGACTATCAGTGGAAGTGCCAACAACGGAACAGAACTCAACCCGTTTTTAGTAAGTTCTGGTCCAGATCTAACAAAACAGATCTGGGATGTAACTGTAGGTGGAAATCTCATGTGGGAGCTTGGAAATGTAAATATTGTGATTCTTATGGTGAGGCAACTATTGTTGGATGACCATTAGGCCCAGGAAGCAAGCTGTATTTTGACCCACCAACTGATAATGAAAATTGGAAAGGCCCCTTTACTAAGAGAACATGGGCTTTGAAAAGACATTATTGGATTTGTGGCCATCATGCTTATTGCAGGTTACCTCCAAACTAGTCAGAGATATGTAGGGTATATTAGACCACTGTTCTTTTTGCTACCACAAGTTCAGGGAAATCAGTTAGGAATCGAGGTATATGATGATCTGAGTAGAGAAAAACAGTCAACTGATGCATCCCTGGCTGGAGAGAGCACCCAAAACTGAGGAAAAGATGAATGGCCACCTGAGCGAATCATTCAACACTATGGACTGGCCACTTAGAATCCAAATGAATTAATCTCAGGTGCCAGAAAAAGCAAAAATTCATTCTGGCATCAAACCCATTTATAATTTGAAATGGATAATTAGGTTACAAGCTGTCTTTGAAATAATAACCGAACAGACAGCTACAGCTCTTGACCTTCTTGCCAACCAGTCCACTCAACATGAGGAACATGGTAGATTATCTATTAGCAGAAGAAGGGGGAGTGTGTGGAAAATTAAATTACTTAAACTGCTGTTTGCAAATAGGTAACAATGGAAAAGTGGTGAAACAAGTAACAAAGGGAATAAGAAAGTTAGCACATGTGACGTTGGGATGGGCTGCCTGAGGCCCTCTGCGTCTTCCTGCGACGTCCCGGAGGACCTTAGTAGGTTTGTCACAGGTTGGCAGACTCTGCAGTTTCCTCACTGCTGGCAAGCTGCTCCTGGATGGCAAATGCGCCCGTGGAGGCAAAGAAAGAGGGAGGGGGTCTCTCCTCTGGGTACTAACAGACTTTATTTGCAGTGGCAGATCCTGAGGGGGGAAAACGTGTGCATGGGATTTTATAGTGGGGGGGGGGGGGGGAAAGCATGAGAACCAATGAACAGAGGGTACAGGGGATGATTGACACAACAGCAGCCAGTTGGGTAACAGCAGGGGAGGAGCTAAGGAACAACAACCGAACAAAGGAGAACTTTCTGGAGGGGAAGGTGTGCCTTGGGGGATTGACAGGGTCTCTCCGCCCATGGGGTGGGAACATGGGTGGAGAGGGGAGAGGAATCTCCGCCTAAGAGGCGGGGAAAAGGTGTGGCCACCAAGGGGAGGAACATAACTCAGGCGAAAGGGGTAACCATAGAAACCAGGGTACAAAACTACAACTTATAACTAAGTGCAGAACAATCACAGAGGTTGAAAACTCTCTAACAGAACTTGCTCTCTAACTTCTTTGGTGCATCCTCAGCTTGCCCCAAGCTGAGGTACCTCAACACACATGTGACAGTCCAAACATGGAAAGGACGCGAATGGGGCACGTTTTTGTGGTTACCTGGTGGACTATGGGTTAAACGAATGGTTTTTTCCTCATATGTACTATAGCAGCTCTCATATTTTTACCATGACACCTTGCTGACCGCAGCTTATTCAGCACGTGATTGAGGGGATAAAGGTAGTTGACATGCCTACTGATCCAGAAATGGCTACAAAAGGACAGAAAAGGATGTCACTGCAAATAATCGCAAAATCAAAAAAAAAAAAAACAGGAACAGAAAATTAAGTCAATGGTAACTAAAGTTTGTAAAGACAATTATTGAGAAAATAAGAAGAGGAGAGATTGAATGGAATGAGAAGGAGGTGTCTTTACAAACAAACTGTGGGCCTGCTGGTAGATAGAGCCAGATACTGAGAGGTGAAAGAAGCAATGGAAGGAAGTATAAATTCCATAGAAATTCCATAGGAATTCCACTAATTGACACAGATGGTTACTCACTCAAGGCCATGCTAAATTCCTGAACTTATGGAAAAAGAACAGAGACACAAGAAAGAAGAAAGGAGGGGGTGGGGCAGGTATACATTAGAAGGGGGTCTGTATTAGGTGATGCAGGAAGACTGTACCGCTCAAGTATCTCAGCCAATGGGGAAAGAGAGAGAGAAATGCAGATGGAAAATTAGGATAAAAAGGAGGCTGTGTCCTCCAACAACTTGAGAGGCCCCATGGGAAATGCCCATGGCCTCTTCCTTTATTTGAATAAAGTTGCAGGACTCCTCTGTCTCCTTTTTGGACATAAACTTCTGCTGTATCATTTCCTAATTATTAATAGGATAATTATTATGTACAGAGTCCAAGTGTAACTTAAAAAATAATAATCAGGCTGTTGTTTAACTCTCAGGGTCACCAGATGCTGTTGGAGTAGGGGCTCCCTGAGCAGTGTCACAGGGCACACTGTCCGAGCAGGGCAGCTCTTGGACTCACTTGGACCTCACACAGGGTCCTGCCCAGCCTAGTGCTGTCCTGAGGATGGACAGAGCAACCCAGAAAAGCTCAGGAAGTGGCTCATGGGAGACTTACGAGATTTAACAAGACCAAGTGCTGGTGCTGCACCTGGGTCAGGGCAACCCCCGGGGTCAATCCAGGCTGGGGATGAGCAGATGGAGCAGCCCTTGGAGAAGGACTTGAGGGTGCTGTGGGTGAGAGCTGGACCTGCCCCAGCCCAGAACCCCTTGTGCCCTGGGCTGATCCCCAGCATGGGCAGCAGGGGAGGGATGGGGATTGTGCCCCTGTGCCCTGCTCAGGTGAGACTCCACCTGCAGAGCTGCCCCAGCCCTGGGGCCCAGCACAGGCAGGACATGGAGCTGCTGCAGAGAGTCCAGGGGAGGGACCAGGATGATCAGAGGGATGGAGCAGCTCTGCTGGGAAGAAAGGCTGGGAGAGCTGGGATTGTTCACCTGGAGAAGAGAAGCTTTGGGGTGACCTCACTGTGGCCTTGCAGTACTTGAAAGAGCTGACGGGAAACACGGGGACGCAGTATTTACAAGGGCCTGGAATGACAGGATAAGCGTGAATGGCTTCAAAGTCAGTCAGAGTATGGTGACAGTAACACTGAGGTAGTGACTTCAATTCCGGTATGGGCCATTTACTTAAGAATCGGACTCGATGATCCTTGTGGGTCCCATCCAACTCAGAATACTCTGTGAATCTGTGAAACTGCAAAATGAAAGAGAGTAGGTTTAGACTGGATATTGGGAAGAAGTTGTTCCCTGTGAGGGTGGGGAGACCCCGGCACAGGGTGCCCAGAGAAGCTGTGGCTGCCCCTGGATCCCTGGAAGTGTCCAAGGCCAGCTTGGACGGGGCTTGGAGCAACCTGGGATAGTGGAAGGTGTCCCTGCTCGTGGCAGGGGGAGGATGAGACGGACTGCAAGATCCCTTCCAGCGCCAGCCGTTCCAGGATTCACTGACAGCGCTCCAGCTGCGCCGGCGCCGCTCGGGGCGGGGCTAAGCCCTGGCCGCCGGCGGCTGCGCGGGGCGGGCGCGGCCATGGCGAAGCACACGGTGTCCTCGGCGCGGTTCCGCCGGGTGGACGTGGACGAGTACGACGAGAACAAGTTCGTGGATGAGGAGGACGGGGGCGACGGACAAGCGGGGCCCGATGAGGGCGAGGTGGACTCGTGCCTGCGGCAATATCCTGAAGGGAGCGGCGGGGGCGGAGCGGGCGCGGCCACCGCCACGCCGGCCTCATCGGGGAACATCCGCGAGCGGGCACCGCGGCCGACGGGAAGCGCTGGAGGGGGAAAGGGCTGCCGGTGGGAAGGGGACGGGACTGGCGGGGGTAGGGGCTGGCAGGACAAGGGAAGGGGCTGGTAGCAGAAGGGGTCTGAAGGGGAAGAGGCTGAAGGGGGAAGGAGCTGGTAGCAGAAGGGGTCTGAAGGGGAAGAGGCGGAAGGGGGAAGGAGCTGGTAGCAGAAGGGGTCTGAAGGGGAAGAGGCGGAAGGGGGAAGGAGCTGGCAGAGGCAAGGCGAAGAGGCTGAAGGGGGAAGGGGCTGGCAGCAGGAAGGCGGCCCAGCTTCCTCCCCTGCCCGCAGCAGCAGTTCCCCAGGGCTGCGCTCAGGGAGGTGTCCCGGGGGGATGCAGACAGGAGTTTCCTGTGCCCAGAGAAGCCCCGTGCCCGCTTCCAAGGCTGCCTCGCCCAGGTGGTCCCTGGTCACTCTTCCCCAAGGGCTGCTGTCCCGCTGGCTGCTGGGGCTGGGTGTGCCAAGCTGAGGCCTGTTCTCGAGGGCTCCAGGTTGCAGAAGTGATGGAGAATGGTTTCTTTTACTTGCACCCTCATTTAGGGAAAAGCCTAGGAAGTATTTTCCAGTCCTGGAACTATACAGCTGCTTGTTGATGCCGCTCCTGCTTCAAATGGCCTGAAAATTGCTGCCTTAGGCTGTAATCTCTTCTTAGCTGGTGAGGGAATTGTTGCATCAGAGTGTTTTCAGTCATGCACAAGCCAGCTACAAGTATGGTTGTCCTCATAGTTGATGTCCGTGTACTTGGTGTCTGGTCCTTAACCATCTGGCACAGGGAACATGATGGCTGCACTGCAGGCGGCTCTGAAGAACCCTCCGATCAACACAAAGAACCAGGCAGTGAAGGTAAAATAGCTACTGACTCGCTCATGGGTTACTCCCTAAAAAATCTTTCCTGTCTCTGTTACCTCTGTGCCACCAGCTGTACCTTGAGGACGCCAGAGAAGCAGGTTCTAGGGTATTCTCTGATGTTGAAACATCCATGACCACAAGTGTTTTAATGTTTGTTTGAGATACTGTAGCTCAGGTGTCACCTGTCCAGGTGCCGGATCAGGTGTGGTTCTCCTACCAGTGCTGGTTGTGTTTTGTGTGCCCAGGTGTCACCAGGTGCTCGTGTCTGACTCAGACCAGACGTGGCAGCTCACAGATGTAATCGTGTGCTCAGGGAACCAGGGTTGCAGTTGTCACCTCTGACTAATGAAACCACCAGCAGTAAGCCTACAAAAAAGGAAGAATTGGTTTTTATCACATCCAATCAAAATGAAGCTGTTCAAACCTCAATAAAAACGAGCCCTCCCCGTATGACAGAGTGTGGGAGTCTGCTGGGCGCATGCATTTCTGAATCTCCCCAGTATGAATCCTGAATGGCTCATGATTGCAGTGGTGGGAGGAACAGGCTGATAAGATGTGGCACTGTCCAGGTGGTGAGTGCCTGCAGTCACTTCTCCCTGCCAAGGAGAGGCCCAGGGGCATGGTTCCCTGCTGCTCCCCTGGCAGAGCTGTTCCTGCAGCCCCAGCCCTTTCCTGAGGGGTTTCACAGGGCTCTGAGAACCAGCTGTTACAAATAGGGCTGTATATCTTTGTCTTCACATTAACGACTTGCTTCCATTAGCCCTCTGGTTTTTTTAAGGGATTTAAGAATACACTTGGTGGTGGAATTGAAGAAGGCAGAATGACTGAAGATTAATATCTGCCTTAATTTTTAGTTATCTTTGGAACTTTTATATTTTTACTTACAGTCACATGAGAATCACTTGCTAAGCCAAGTGATTATCGGATATTAAATTGGGCAAGAAAACTGACATCCACGATTTCTGTAGGGGGAAGCTGCCTGAAGTGTTTGTGCGGTGGAATTATTCAAAAGTCCGGCAACCCTGAGACATTTTTCTCTCATCCTGCCTCAGTTAGTGATGGATGAACAGGAGTAGCTGCTCTTTGCTGATTACATGGCTAATCACTGCTATAAGCACGCCACACACATTCCCAGGCCTGAAATTACATCCAGATCAATGTTTATTAATGCCCAATATTAATGCTGCCAGTCTGCATCCAGTGTGCCTGGGACACAAGCAATTTCCAAGCAATTGACTGCTTGGAAAACTCATGGCTTCCAGCAGTCACCTCTTCCAGGCTGCCAGTGGCATTTCCCTGAATTATAATGGTTGTGTCTGTCACCTTAAACACTACAGGAAAAGGCTCTGGTGGGAAGGGGGGGCCAGACAAGCCCTTGATTGTTAGAATTATTTTGGAACTTGATAGATCTTGAGCTTCCATATGAACATTTACTGTTTAGCCATAACTTAATATAAGGAGTGGAGAATTGCAAACACTAACAGAGGTAGAAAAACTAAAGCAGGGCGAATGTGTTAAACTCTTTTACATTGCTTATTCTTGGGAGGACATCTATTTCTATATTGTTATATCTTACTATGACAAGCTCTTCAAACACGGTCCTCTTCAGAGTTGTTAAAGAGAAAAATGCTCTAATTCAGTTTGTTTGAGAGAGGAGCAGTGTTTGGCTGCACCTCACACAAGGATGGCTATGTCTGTGCCTGTCTGTTGACAGGACCGTGCTGAGAGCATCGTGCTGAAGGTGCTCATCTCCTTCAAAGCCAATGACATTGAGAAGGCGGTGCAGTCGCTGGACAAGAACGGAGTGGACCTGCTCATGAAGTACATCTACAAGGGCTTTGAGAGCCCCTCCGACAACAGCAGTGCTGTGCTGCTGCAGTGGCACGAGAAGGTGCGTGTACTGGCCAGAGTACCCAGGCCCTGAGCCTGGTAAGAACCCTCTTCCTGTCTAGTGAGGCTCAAGTGCCAGATTCAGGCTGTGATGAGCGTATGGCCCAGAGCTCACAGCTGAATTATATCTCCTGCCCACTGCTGCTTCCTTGGGTAAACACTTTGGTAAAAAGTTAAAATTTGGATTTCTCTTAGACTAAGACAAACAAAATGGTTTCATCCCATGATTCAAGTAGGCAGAAGGAGAGTTTCCGTTCTGGAGGGAAGCAAAATTTGCAGCTTGGTTATGCAGGGAAATGAAAGCTTAGTTAAATAGTTTTCTTGAAATTGAGTGTGATTGTCATACTGTGGCTGCTGGTGTTTTGTGGAGGGCAGGCGGGTGCTCATTTGCAATATAAATGTCATCCGGGTAATTTCATAGCCTCCCAGAATGGTTTAGGTTGGAAGGGACCTTAAAGTTCATCCTGTCCCACCCCTGCCATGGACAGAGACACCTTCCACTATCCCAGGCTGCTCCAAGCCCTGTCCAAGCTGGCCTTGGACACTTCCAGGGATCCAGGGGCAGCCACAGCTTCTCTGGGCACCCTGTGCCAGGGCCTCACCACCCTCACAGTGAAGGATTTCTTCCTGATACCTAATCCTATGCCCTGTCAGTTTGAAGCCCTTCCCTCTTGTCCTGTCACTCCAGGCCATATCCAGAGTCCTTCTCCATTGTTCTTGTTGGCCTGTTCAGGTCCTGGAAGGGAGCTCCAGGCTGTAGCTGCTCTGGCCTGGTGTTCATTGCCATGTTTCCCTTCCCAGGCGCTGGCTGCTGGAGGAGTTGGGTCCATTGTGCGTGTTCTGACTGCCAGGAAGACAGTGTAACTCCAGCAGGGAGCCGCTGCTACAAGCCCTGATCCCCGTCCCGGCAGGGTCGCCCCTGGGCAGCCCTGTCCCCAAGCTTTGCCTTCACCCTACTGCTTCTGTCATACCCCACCAATGATGCGCCTTGTGATCTCCTCTGTGGTTAAATTCTGGAAAATTATGAAGGTGGATTTTACTTTGAACAGGAATATTTGGTACTCGCCAGCCTTTCAGTGACATGTTCAGTGATGTAAACAATTGGGTGTTTAGGGTGATTTGCATTTGTGTGTAATTGTGGCAGATTTGCACCTGACTCTCTGAGCAAATGCTGAGGGACACAGGACAATGTCTTAATTCTTTTTGCTAGCCAAGCAGTGTTTTGAGCTAAAATCTAGATATTTGAGAAGTGGGGCAGCTATTATTAACACAGGTAACTGGACCATGTTGCCTTTGGTCAACCTCTGACCCTACACCCCTGAATAGGAGAGAAAAAAAGCTCTTTTCCAACTTTAGTTATCATTCCAGAGAACTGAGTATTTTCATTAAACTGCTCAGGTTCCTTGCAATCAGTCTGATGCTGGGCCCACAGCAGGAAGGTCACAGTGGGATGGAGTTGTCCATCATGCAGTTTGGAAAGTGGAATTTAAAAGGTTAATGGTCCATTTACACTGGAGCCCAGCCCAGTGAACTCTTCTTATTTTGGTGAGCAGAGATTGTGAGGAGAAGAAGAAAAAGCAGCTTTTACACAGCAAAATCACCTTTCAGCATCCGGAAAGTGATTTGGTTTTGTCAAGCACAACTAAATGGCTGCTTGGGGTAGTCTGAGAAACATATCCTGGTATCCACACCATCCTTGCAGAGCTGGGATTGGAGAGTCTGTAAGGATACCAGACAGCTGACATTGCTGTTATATTGTGCCTCATCACGTTAGCTAGTGGGTCAGTCAGGTTCCCAAATAAAGAGGAGTATTTTAATGAATTAGGAAAGCCCAGGGCATCCCAGACCACAGATCACCATAGAAGGTTTAGGGCCAGGACTGAAATACATGTGTTTTAATTTCACTATTTTACTACAGTTCAGTTGTGTAAAACTGTTGGAGACCTTGTGAAATCTTTGCTGTTTTTTGATATCTGCTTTGTTTTTTGTAATAATAATAATAAAGACCAGACAATAAATCATCACTGAATATTTACTCAGTGTCTGACATGCCTTCAATGCAGACAGGAACCAGCATGGTTACCCCTAAACCATTCAGTGCCTGACTAATTCTCTTCCTAGGATGCGTCTCCTTGCTCACCTCCTCCAGAAGAACAGAGGCTCAACCACAGGAGGCACTGAGATCACTAAGTGAAAGACCCAGACTTGCTACAGAAGCCACAGAAAGCGTCCAGGTTTCACCCATAGATCTGTACAGAAATTCTCGTGGATGTGCAGTGAGGGTTCCATCCTTACAGCTCTGCCAGGGACAGCGATTGGCTTGTCTGGTTCTTTCCACTTGCCCAGATGTGGGTTAAGATACCAATGAACCTCATATGAAAAAAATAACCTGTAATCCCAGAGAAGTGGAAAGTATTTTCCAAAGCAGTTGATGCCCAAGCAGATCAGCTGCCTCTAGATAAATGAAATGAATAAAAAGAGTGGTCTTAAGGTTCTGAGGATCTCCTTGGGTGAGGCAATGATGGATTTAGGAACATTTACAGAACATGTACATCTGTGTTTCTGTTTGGGGATGTGCTAAAATATGTATTAATGTGGGGATAGAGCAGGATTTGCAGGGGCAGCTCTGCTAGTAATGAGTGACAGGAAGGGAAAAAGTAAATTTAATTTAAAAAAAAACAACCTCTTTCCTCCCAAATTCTGCCTCGCTTGTATTGGTGAATCATGGACACCATGACAGGGGGTCAGATTCCTGTTAGGAGAAGGAAGCCTTTAATGGAGAACCTTATGCAGGTCAGACTGGGAAGGGTGACAGGGTTTGTAGAGCTCTGCTGCCTTCAGATTTGGCCAAAGCGTGTGGCAATGGCACCTTATCAGTCACATCCTGCTTTTGTGCCAGCTGAGAACCACTACTGTCCTCACTTCACCTCACTGTCTGCCACCATTTGGGAAGAGAGCCAAAACCTCTGGGTCCTATGCAGAGAGCTCTGACCTGCCTTCCTGGGAATGAGCTGGACATGCTCCTCTGCTCCTCCTACCCAATAAAACTCCTCACAAAAAAGTCTTCCCTTGGGCATAATGGTTTTTTTTTCTGCCTGAATCAGTCTTTTTTTGACTCCAGAAATGATAAACTTGTACATATTGTTGCTATACAAACTCAAAACACATGCCCTGGACCTTAGCTGGATTTTGGACGTTTCTCTATATTTCTGACCCACCTATTGGGTTTGCTGGATTCCAAGTCTTCCACAGGCAATGTCACCATCTCTATTACTCACTTCCTGTTGGACATTATCATAGAAGAAATGAGTTTACCTACTGAGTCAGCTTTGGGCAGAGAAAGGGGAAGTAGAGACTTGCTCTTGCTAAAAGGGCTGTGTTTATCACAGCTCTGAAATCTCCTCACTGTTACATTACAAATACCCAGGCAGAAGGAGAGCTGCTGTGAGCATTCCAACAGGGATCTCTTATCCTCCTTCGGCAACCCTTGTACTGGTTTTGGGATAAACCTGGCCCAGCAGTGCACCAATTCAGACAATTAAATGAGCAGAAAATTATGCCTCCAATAAGGTGAACCCTTTGCTGCTCCATGGGGTCTCCCATTCCTCACAGGAATTAGAAAAGGCACCTAAAGGGGTGTTTTCACACTCATCATGTTGTTATTCCTACTCTTTTACCTGAGCATCACTTCAGCTGTTTGCATCTCCCTTTGCTTTCCTGGAGGTCAGAAAGTCTTCTATGCTCCCATGGGAAGCCCAGAGGGGCCAGCTGGGATGCTGAGGGCACACATGCAGCTGGAGAACCAGAGAGCCCCAGGCTCAGGGTTGTGTTTGGTCCTACTTTGGATTAAAACCCTTGTCTTTGCTGCTCAGGGGCTCGGGTTTCTCCATCAGCAGGACTCAGAAGTCTCCTCCCCAGCCTCTCTCCCACTGCTGGAGTTGTGTAATTTGCTGGGGAAGTTTTGGTAAAGGCACATGGGCTTAGTCTTGCTGATACATTTTAAGCTCTTAAAAAATACATATCACATTGCTGGTAGATGGGGCAGAGGCAAAGTACTTCCAAAAATGTTTAAAAACCATGTGTGGAGCAGCCAGCTCCAAGCCTGTGAGTCAGCAGCAGGTCAGAGTCCTGCTGTCATCATGTGCCCCATACTCATCTTGGCCCTGTGCTCCCAGCAGTGTTCCAGAGCCAGTTATGCTTCATTGCCCCTAAAACGCCTGGAAAGAAGTGATGTTTGGCTGAGCCCTTGGGATATGGTGCAGCATCGCCACTGCCCAAGGAACCCCATCCCTGGGCAGCTCCGTGTGCCTTTAGCAGTGGAACTCCATACTGGGACAACACGGTGGGGTTGGGAAGGACCCAGGGTTTCCCAGGCAGTGCCTTGGGCCCTACTTCACCTCCCCAGAGCAGAGGAGCCCCAGCCCAGCTGTGCCTGCCAGGAATTGTCTGCAGGAACCACTTAGCAATGATGGGACTGCACTTTTCAGGGCACCCAACGGCTCAGCCCAGCACTCATCCTGGGGTTTTTCAACCTGAAATTTGACCTGATGAACCACCCAGCTGACAAAATCCATGGCTTTTAATGTAAAAACTGGAGGAGCAAAACCTGAGTAGGCAAGGAGTGGCTGCCTGAGAGGAGCAATGATGCACCCCATGGAAAGCCGCTGTGTCAGAGGCAGCCTCTGCCCCACTTCCCCATCCTGGGGCTGATGCGAGTGAGGCCACTTCCTGCCAGGTTTGTGAAAGGGGCGGGGGGAAAGGCAGAAGTACCGGCAGAAGGGAAGAGGGGCCGAGCTGCGCCACAAGGAAGGACAGGGAGAGGGGTGAGACCTACGACCCCACATCCTACTCCCACCACGCCATGTCCCTGGTGGAGACTATCCGGCTGTGGCAAGAAGGGGTGTGTGCAGCGGACAGGAAGGAATGGAGTGCTGCCCTGGATGCCTTCACAGCCGTCCAGAACCCCCCTGCCAAAATCTGCTTTAACATCGGCTGCATCCACCTTGTCCTGGGGAAGCTGGTGGAGGCAGAGGAGGTAAGGTATAGCCCCTAGGGCTGCTGAACCTGTCACCTCTGGGACCTGCCCAGACACATGGTGGGGAAGGAAGGAAGGAATTAAGGATCAAGGTCTAAGGGATGGATTTGGAGCCTTTTAAAGCTGTGAGGAAGGGGGTCAGTCCTGGGTTGCCAAACCTGTTCTGCCAGTGAATCAGAGGCAGCAGCAGTGATGCACGGCTCACTGTTCACCCTCCCTCTCTCCAGGAGGTGTGCCCATGGTGGCAGGTGGCTCCAGCTCAAAAAAACCCAAGAGCCTGGTACAGGCTCTCCCCCACCCAGTGCCCAGTGCTGCAGGGAGACACAGTCCACAAAGCCTAGCTCAGGCCACTTGGGTAAGGCAGGACAGGTCTCATGAGGTGCTCTACGCCCTCAGTTTTTTAAAGGTATCCCCTTTTTACCCCTCTTTTGCCCCACTCTTACCTCTGCAGGCGTTCACCTGGAGCATCAGCTGCGACAAACACCTGGCAGTGGCTTATTTCCAGCGAGCGACCGTGTTTTACCGGAGGCAGAAGTGAGTGGAAGGGTTTCAGGTTTCATTTTTGCTGCTTACGGAGATGCCAGCCTTCAGCTGGGACCAGCCTTCAGCTTTCAGCTGAGGATGGCCCCAGGTTGGTGCCCCAGAACCCAAACAGAAACCCCTCAAGGTCAAACAGGCTCCTACTTTCCAGCACTGCAGTCCTGGGATTAACATAAGCCTCAGAACCTCTCTCCTCCTCTGGGGTGTCTGAAACATTGCAAGGATAGAGGGGAGACCCGACTGAACTGACCAAGTCTGCATACAGGCTTAGAGGCAGGCAGGATGCCACCACAAGCTGGTGACACCTTCATCTTCTGCTCCACAGCCATGGAAAGGCCATTGAGGATTTCCAAGAGGCACTGGCCCAGCTGCGAGGCAACCAACTCATTGACTACAAGATCCTGGGGCTGCGCTACCGGCTCTTTGCCTGTGAGGTGAGACACACCTGGCCGCCAGTTTTGATCCCAGAGGTCTGTTCTCCAGCGTGAGAAATCTAAAGAGGAGACAGCCAGCCTTTCTTTGTACCTTGCAAAAACCAAGCAAGCGGGTGCAGTGCCACTGCCCCGCTGCCCTCTCCTTCCCTGCCCTCCTGGCAGTGGTCTGGCTGCTCGAAGAGCTCGTTCCCTTGCTCCCATCCCTCCAGCAGATTCTCTACAACATTGCATTGGTGTACGCCACAATGGAAAACTGGGAGAAGGCTGAGGAGCACCTCACCCTGGCTATGAGCATGAAGAGCGAGCCCCAGCACAACAAGATCGACAGGGCGATGGAAGCCATCCTGGTATGGAGGAGCAGGTCTCACAGCCTCACAGGGAGAGGGAGGGAAATCCCACTGACAGCACATCCAGCTTTTAGCAGGATTAAAATGCAGTGGCCATGGATAGTGTAGTGGGACACAGGTCCATGCAAATAGCTGTGGATCACTGGGGAGGCAGGGATGGGAAGATGGGATTCAATGGACTGTACCAGGGCTGGGATTGGGCTTGTCATGGTGGTGGTCTAGCTTTATGGAGCAGACCCAAAACCCAGAGCAGAAAGGACATTCATCAGTCCCTGCTCTCACTTCCAAAAGCTCCATGATTTCTCTGTGCTACAGAAGGAGAAGCTGTGTGAGCTGGTGGCCATTCCTGTGGGGAAGCTGTTCAGGCCAAATGAGAAGCAAGTGGCTCAGCTGGAGAAGAAGGACTACCTGGGAAAGGCAATGGTAAGAAGGCTCTATATTATTAATTCAGGCCAAGCCTGTGGGCTGAGAAGAGCTGTTGACTGCCTTCTCATCACCCCTCTAAGCTGCTGCCTGGTAGGTAGCCAGAGACAGGGAGCTGGTCTCTGCCTCAGGAATCCCCCAGACGCGGAGACAGGGATGGCACACAGGGATCTCGGGGGAAACATGGAGTCTGCAAGAATGCAGGAGCTAAAAGCATGTTCCTGCTGAGCATGGCCTATTTCTAGTTTGTCTCCTTAGTGAGACATGAGGGACATGAGCTGAAAAGGTCCCACTGGAGCTTCAACTTGAACCAAGACATTTTCAGGGGTGGGGGAAAGGAACTATTTAACATTTGACACCCACAAACAACTTTGTCTTGGTTTGGAAAGACAGGTTAGGGTAATGAAGGCAGAAACTCCCCTTGAAATGGAAAATATAAATCTCCCTCCCTCTCCAAATCATTATAATTTTGAAATTAAAGAGCTCTCGGGCAAAGATATGGGAGCAGGAATAACAGTTCTTTACTAGTTAACAATAAAATGTAGTAATACAAACAAAACACTGTCAGAGTCAGAATATGACCTGACACCCTGTCAGTCAGGGTGTTTGGCAACAGTCCGGTCAGGCGGTGGCTGCAGTCCTCGAGTGACAGATGGTGGCTCGGTTGAAGCAGCAGTCCAGTAGAAAGATGCAATTTTCTCCTGGAAGTCCAGTGCTGGTAGAAAGGGCCTGGTTTTCCTCTGTGGGTTCAGTGGAAAAAGGCTGCTTTTGTGGTCCCAAATCCCAGGCTTTATCCAGACTTGGCTCCTCCTCCTGGGTCGAGCCTCTCACAATGGGATGATAACATGTTATCAGTCAGCAGCCAGGCTCAATGGCCCATTAACGGAAGATAATCTCTCTGAGTGAAGATGGGTGCGGAAGAGATAAGGAAACTGCCCCCTCCCAGGTTTAACAGATGGTGATAGAATAGTTACACCCTACATTCCCACGACAAACCTCCAGTTCTTCCACTACTCTGTTTGAAAAGGGCTTTTCAGCTCAAATAAACAAACAAGCTTCTCCCCTGTGAATGTGCAAAATCCAGTCACTGGGATATCACTCTTCGGCTCAGGTCCTGGGAGGCTGCACTCCTCCAGAAAAGGAACCAGGCACTGGGGAGTCAGACAGCTGAGAGCCAGGCAGCTCCTTGAGTGCCAGAAACATGCAAAAACATGTATCGACTTTCTAAGTTACATTTAAGGTCACCTATAGGAGGTATGGGTTTGAGCTGGACACTTTGGCTCCCTTCAACATTTGTGATTAAAACAGAAAGGGAAACTTTAAGGTTATAACGCTTTGAACGGCAGAAATAGCCAGGCTAAGAGCAGAAAACATCATAGCTGAGAGGGAAGCTTTGGTGCCAGAGGCACTTAGCCTAAAATCACAGCCCCTCCTGAGCTTGAAGCATCCTAAGGAGCTTGGCTTGGCCAACAGCAAAGGAGGAGGGTGGATATCAGAGGTCTGAGAGAGGTCTATAGGCACCAAGTCACTATATGTCTTTGGCTGTAGGTGGTGGCATCTGTGGTGGACAAGGACGATTTTTCAGGATTCGCTCCCCTACAGCCACAGGTAAGACTGTCAGTGACCAGCAGACTCAGTGCAGGATGATGTGAGGTGGCTGTCATCCCTCACCTTGCTGAGGGCTCTGACCTGCAGGGGGAAGCAAACAGCACCCTTACCACCCTGAACTCTGTGCCACCATTGTGGGGAGGAAGCAGGCACTACTTCCATGGATCAGCTGCTCCTTTGCTGGAAACCAGAAAGCTCATCCCAAACCCACCCACAGCTGTGGCTGAGGTTAAGCTGGTTCCTTGTATGGGGAAGTAGTGGGCTGGGTGATGGCTCTGTGCAGGGAGCTGTCTCTGACCCTCCCTGAAGGATTCATTAGGGATTATCTGCCTAAGCATGAGTGGAGAAACGGCAGTTCTGCTCTCGCTTGGCATCCTCTTGCCCATTCCTGAACTCCTTCGCATTTCCCATGCCATTTTCCAGATGATGTAGTAGCATCTTCCCATTCCTAAAGGTGGCAAGAGTTTTTCCAGGAGCTTTTTGGGAGGATATGGGGAAGCACAGCACAGCACCACGTCACAAGATAAATTACACCCTTCTCAATGCAGACAGGTGTTGACAATCTCAATCCTCTGTGAGCTGAAACTAAAATCAGGAGTGAAAAGAGGTTTGTGCCTCTGAAAACCAACTGTACATTGAAGAATTTGGAAACTTCCGTAGAAGCAGCAAAGCCAGTGATATTCCTCATGGCATTTAAGGCACCTGCACGTGGAGAAAGGAACAGTGTTGGGATGAGGGCAGGCATGGTAAAAGGCTGCAGGACATTTCTGCAAAGTAAACAAAATCCTCTGGATTACTGGTATTTTCCTTTCCGTCTTCCTGTTGGCAGGCCTCTGGTCCTCCACCCAGGCCCAAGACCCCAGAAATCCTCAGGTAAGTTGGATGAAGGATGGATAACCCAAGCAGCCAGGCACAACCCCATCCTGCACTCTTGCAGCAGAGCATCCAGCTGGCCCCCAGAACTCAGGGAGAATGGGGAATGTAGAAACAAGGGGGCAGAGGTCTGGATTCTCCCTACGATGTAAAACATTGCAAACATTGCTGACCTGTCCACTGCTCCCACACCCAGGGCCCTCAGAGGGCAGCCACACCGTGTCATGTACGAATTCATTCCCGAGACCGCTGAGGAGCTGCAGGTCCTGCCAGGAAACATCGTCTTTGTCCTGAAGAAAGAGAAGGACAATTGGGCTACAGTGATGTTCAATGGGAAGGTATACCAGAAGTGTGCTGGACAGAGGGGGGCAGACAGCAGATTGTGGTTGAGGTTCTGCAGAGGCAGAGCCTTGCCAACAGTAATTAAATAAGTTTCTGACTGACGTCTCTTATGCCCACCCTAGGTTAGGCCACAGGGTTCAGTGAAATCCACCCAACCTGCAGAAACTAAAATTCAAGCCTCAGAAACCCTGCTGGATGCAGGGGAGGGCGAGGACACATCCAGTTGTGTCCTCCAGTAGTTGCTTTCTTGCCAAGTAATCTCTCCTTCCCCTGCAGAAAGGGATCGTCCCCTGCAACTTCCTTGAGCCTGTGGAGCTCCAGAATAAGCTGCATATCCAGGTGAGGAGACCCAGGAGGAGATGGTGTCCTAGGGAGGGCAGATCTCCACATATTCACCCAACACCTGCCTCCCCATCATGATGCTGGAGTTGGTTCTTCTCATGGTCACCTTACCACAAGCTCAGAGATCTGCAAAATCCTGGTAGTGGTTGGCAATGCTGGGGAGATAGTGGATAGCAAAGTCACCCCTCCCCGGTTCAAGACCCTAAACAGACTGGGAAAATAGCAGGTTGGAGGGGGGCTGCACAAGGCATCTCAGAAAGGGTGGGATTGATAGCACTATCTTCTTCCCATGGCACAGGAGGAAACCCCTGTGGAAGATGAGATCTCTGAGTCACTCACCTCCACTGTGCCAGAGAAGCCGCGGCGGCCAGCGCCAGGTCAGTGTGGGGGGCTGAAGGGATAGAGGACACAGGGTGACACCAGCAGCAGCAGGTTGAGATGCTGTGTCCTCACTCTTTGAGACCAGGGCTAGGGTTCATCTCCATCTCATTCCTGGCCCCATTTGCAGTCAAGGACAGAGACAGCAACTGCAGTGCTGAGGATGGAGTAAAATAGTGTCTGTTGGGTTTCTGAGGAAAACAAGTCCCTCTTGTTTAGCACAGTGACTAATGAGAAAAAGGGTCTGGATATAGGAATGGGACAAGAACCAGCTTGGAGCAAAAGATTCCTTATAGGCTTTTCCTTCAAGCACAGCCTCTATGATAGTTTCAGTGCTGCTGTGAGCTGGACTAGGCTTGAAGGAGCGATATGGAGATTCCTGGCTGGTGCTACCCAGTGTCCCACATCCCAGGCCTGGGGCAGAGATGGTGACACCAGGGCCACCACACTGCCCCCAGCACAAATGCTTCAGGATGCTGGGAAGCTGATGGCTCTGCCACCACCATCCACACTGCTGCAGGAAAAATCCTTTTGGGGTAGAAAATATCACTGTGCAGAGACAGTGTTGTCCAGGTGTTAATGTGCTGCACTCTAGTCTGACTATCAATGACCAAAGTGCGAAAAAAAAAGGATCATGTGAAGAAGACATGGCTGACAGGGGCCCTCATCCCTGTCTGTCCCTGTCCACAGCGAAAGCTCAGAGCAAGAACCAGGCTCTGTTCCCTGGGGCCCAGCAATGGGAGAAGAGACCATGGGCAGAAATGGATGCCCAGGAAGTTCCACCCGAACACAAGGAAGAATTTCTTTCCTGTGCAGTGACCAAGCACTGAACAGAGACCAGAGAGGGTGTGGAGTCTCTCTCACTGGGGATATTCCAGACCTGTCTGGACACAGTCCTGTGCCTTATGCTCTCTGATGATCTTGCTTGAGTAGGGAGGTGGGACCGGATGACCCACTGTGGTCCCTTCCAACCTGATCCACTGTGTGAGAACCAATTGCCAACTCTCTGCTCTGGGGAGGGGCCTGAGCCAGTCAGTGGTGGGGAAAGGTGGACCAAAAGATGATGAACAGCACGACAGGAGGGCTCATGTCCCCATCAGAACAGCCTCATAGGAGTCCAAGGGTAGAGCTGGCTGTGGCTCATGGAATTAAGGACAAACACCTCACGGACACAAGAACCCCCGTGACCATCTTTATGGCATCAAAAGCCATCTCCAATCTATTAGTGAGACCATGTTCAACAGTGTAGCTCGGGCTCTTCCTGGAATGAGCACACTTGTGCCAAAGTACTGCTGAAATGTAAATCAGATCCTCCTGAAGAGGTTTCCACAAACTTGCATGAAATCACCCTGCCTGAAAGCCTGAGTTTAGCTTTACAGCCCCATTGAATGACAGGGACTGCCTTTGGTTTTCAGGATGGACCTAGGGAGATCAGAAGAGCAGACATTAAAACCAGCAACTACATGTTTATCTTTTTTGAATCCAGCCATGAAAGACATCCCACCCCTGATGCTCCCAATCCCTGCAAGACAGAAGGCACAGAGCCAAAACCTCTGCTCAGTGGTTGTATCTAGATCTTACAGATGAACCTCTGTGGCAGATGCTGTATCCATTCGAGGGACCACTGCTGGCCCCAGGGTTGATTGGTGTTGCTGGAGACATTGGTGGGCTGCAGGAGGTCTGGCTGTGTGTTTAGACCATCCCACCTGCTGAGACACCTTTTTCCTCCTCCCCAGACTACATTCCTGCTACTGTGGCACAGCTGAGAGACACAGCAAAGGTAACGGCCTTTGAGCGCAGACCCCAATGTCCTACAAATCTGTGTTTACCAGGTGACTTAGAGCTGCTTTTTGGGAGTTCTCCTCCAGGCCCCAGGTGGACCCGGGGCTGTGACCAGAGCCACTGTATGAATAGGAGAGAGCTTGGATGGAATGCACACGCTTCTGGGAAGGGTCAGCACGTCAGAAGGTCGTATTGGGAAGAGAGATGGGAAAATAGAGCAATTCCAAGAATGAGGGGCTTGGAGGGTGGACACAGCTCTAATTTGATCACCCTAAAGCCACTATTTGGTGCCAAGTCCCTAATCTATTACTGAGCTCTCTCCTGGAACAAGCCTGGGGCTGCCAACCAGTCAGCATCCAAGCACAGCTTGGGAGGCACAACCTAATTCAAGCAACCACAGTTTCCACATCCCTGTGCTTGCCAAGCCACACAAGGTAATATCCCACTTCCTGCCAGCAGGAGGCTGAACCAACTGTCTCCAGCCCCCACATCCTCAAGGTGCATTACAAATTCACGGTGGCCCTGAGAGTCGATCGAGGCCTCTCCTACAGGGAGCTCCTGGAGCTGGTTTGCAACAAGCTGGAGCTGGAGCCCGAGCACACAGAGCTGAGGTAAGGCACTGCCGGCCCCAGCAAGCCAGGGCTGCGTTCCAGGGCTCCTCACCTGCATCCCCTGCACACCAGGTACAAGCCTGTGGAGGGCCAGGAGCTGGTGACTCTGATTGCAGAGAACATGGAGGTTGCCTGGAGCCAGAGCAAGGACAACTGCCTGACAGTCTGGTGCAACGGCACAGAGGTCAGTAACAGCTACAGTGGGCAGCCACCTTTTCTTCCCTCCTGCCTTTGCTCTCCTTGCCCCAAGCACAGGTTTGTGGCTTCCAACAGAAGCCAGTGACCTCATGAAAGGCAGGGGAGCAAAGAGTGGGTGGAGAGAAGCAGAGCTCATCTCTCTTGCCCTGGTACAGAGAAGGAAGCCAAGAGGTCGTGCCCTCACCAGCTTGTTTCCTGCCCTAGGGAGAGGGGTTTGTACCAGACAGCAAACCAGAGGAGTTGCTGCAGGAGGCAATGCCAGGGGAGACAGGACCAACCCATGTTGTAGCTCAGTACAGTTACAAAGCCACCGAACCTGAAGACCTGGAGTTTCAGGCAGGAGACACGATCCTTGTTTTATCCAAAGGTAATTGTGTGCCTCTTGAAACAGGAGAGGGGAGGGAGCCCCCAGCTCTATGAGAGGGAGGATGGTGTGGCTGCAGCAGAGCCTCTCCAGCTCTGCCATGGGATTCCCATCCACATGTCCCTGTTACACACACTTCTACCAATATATTTTCATCACTCTCACTTCCACTGTGCCCCTCTCCCAAACATTTAAGACAGGAGTTACACTTGGGCTGTGTTTAAGCTTACTGATCACAGTGGATTCTTCCAAGGAGATGCCTCATTTTAGCTGCCATCCCCACAATGGGAGCAGGCTCTCTCCTTTTCACCTGGAACCTTTTTTCATCTACTTTCCTTGTTAATGGTACAATCTTCCATTAGTCATTCAATATTAGTTCTTAGTGTTTCTGTGTGAATTAAGGCTTAAATACAAACTAAATCTCAGGAAGATCAATGAAGAATTATATACACAGGGCATGTTTCCCTCCTCATTTGAGCCTCTGAATGAAATCAAGACATCAGGAATAGGTTTTAAAGGCAAAAAACCCTCCTATTTTGCTATGTGTAGTTCTGTTACTAATTTGTGGTGGCTGGCAGGCTTTGGCAGCAGTACATCATTGGTCCCCCCTCTAACCTTTGACTGGTAAGTTTGTGTACCATGCAATACTGATGACCATCTCCACCCCAAAATCCTACCTTCCCCTTCATTGCTGAGCTAAGTATTTCCCAATTCAAAGCTGGTTCTTGCCTCATTTGGTTCCCCCACCGCAAAACTGTTAGAGCTCGTAAGCTTTACTTAACCCAGGGTAGCAGAAGTTTTGGGGGTTTGTTTTACGGTTTTTATGTGAACATGGGAAAACAGCTTGACAGTATACTTCAGGTGTACCCTGAAGAGGACAGACCAAAGTCTCAGATAATTTCCTCACTCCCCATACTCACTTTGTTTGCACTCAAGACAGTTTCCAAGCCCCCGGTCTCTACTTTGATCCAGTCTCCCACTCCCATTTCACATTCCTTCTTACCTAACCACTTTCCTCTCTTCCTCATTCCTTCCTTTCCTTCACATTCCACTCCCTGCTGGGTTCTATCAAGGCTCAAAGTTTATAAGCAGACACACCTTAAAATGGTGATCTCAAGCCTGTCTGCAGCACATGATGCTCCTGTGCATCCCTAGAGTCACAAGAACTGTGTTAATTTTCCCTTCCAGTGAATGAAGACTGGTTCGAAGGCCAGTGCAAGGGGAGGACTGGCATCTTCCCATCTGCATTCATTCAACAGCCCAACATTGAACACCCAGAGAAGTGATTTCGGAAGAGCTTGAAGTTGTGGAGAGAAATTAAGAATCAACTATTGCCATTATGTAGTCTGCATATTAATCCCTGGACCTGAAATGAACTTTAAATGTTATTGCTACTTGTATTAAAAGCTTTATATTTTACCTTTTGCATTGTTCTCTAAACCAGGAACTTGTTAAGAAGTTACTAATTCCTGTTAGAAATACATTCATTCCTAAATCCTGTGCTTGCCAAGAGACTTGCCCTGTTCTCCTGTACTTCAGCAACCTTTTATACAGACATGCCAGAAGCTGGAACACCCACAAGAGGGTGGTGCAACCTGCATTTACAGCTCTGCCAGGAGATCCCGAAGGGGAAGTGAGTTCAGGAAGCTACAGACCAGGGAAGCATTTGCTTCCTCAAAACATTACTGCCAACCCCAAGATCTTAGGAGACACCACATAGCTTCACCCTGCTCCAACTCACAATTCAAATTCACAGGGACTTTAAAACTCCCACCAATAAAAGCAGACACATTTTCTTCAGCAATGGGAGCCGTGCTTCAAAGCTTTTTCTTGATCAGTCAGAATTCTGAGACAGTAACTTAGAAAGACACAGCCTGGAATCCCAGAGCTTTGCTCCAAAGGTACTAAGGGCAGGAGCTTCCCCACTCTGGCTTCTATCACACAAGTCTAGGACAACCCCACTGCCCTATTAACCTAAATATCACATTTATTTTTAAAGGAACTTATTCCAGAGACAATAAACACCTGTCATTTCAAAAACCAGAACATCTCTGGAGTTTTCTGTGACACACCTGGAAGCATGGAAACAGTGAACATCCTTATCTGCAGACAGGTCATTGGCAGAAGGCTCTGTGTCCTCCATCTCCCCCTGCACACGCTGTACCAGGATGATTCTGCAACTAGGGAGAAGCTTTGCAAGCTGCTCCCATCCTACATTTTTAGTCCAGTATGTAAAACAAACTACACAGGCAGCATAAAATCACAATTGAATTATCTGTACCAAGCCCAAGCCAGAATCACTGTGATTTATTTAGGTCTCTTTCAAATTAAAATCAACTTCAAACCTTTTTCTGGCTTCTACAGGAAAGTACTGTATTTTTAAAGGCCTGAAGGCAAGTCACAGGAAATAAATGCTACACACAGACCTGGATGGAGAGAACGTGGTTTAATTAAAGGCAAAGCTGATTTCAGCAGCTGCAGTTCTTGCACAGACAGACAGAAAACACAAAAAAGCTTACGACACAAACCAGTTTCTGTTGGGGGCCCCTTCTCCTGCTCCTCCAGGTGCTGGAGGGCAGGCAGGGTCAGATGCATTCCCGAGGCCGGGCGCTCATGCACAAGTGGAACGGTGCAGCTGGGACCTGGCACAGCCGGGATTGAGATGGTGCTCCTGGTTAGCTGGTCTGGGGTGCAAGAGTCAGTGACGGTGCAAACATGGGAATGTCGCAGCTGCCTGGGTGCACAGCTTGGACACACACCGGGAGGGCTGGAGGGGACACACAGGGTGGGCTGGATTACCACCAGGTGGGAACTTCACTTTTTAGACTTGTTAAAGGAAATACAGCTTTGAAATGCAACACAAAACAGTGATGTTGCTAAGGTGGAGCTTGTGGGGAGCTGCTCATACCCCTGAGGGTACTGGGTCTCCGCCTTCCCTTTTTGTATTCTCTGGGGCTGCCCAGACTCCAGCGTCACTTCGGCTCCTGCATGTGCTTTGCTCTGCAGCTGAATTCCAACCCAGAGATCCTGAATCATCACACAAACCCCTACTGCTAAAAACAGCAAATGAACATTGAGACTGTTTCTGTAACTTCCCTGGGAAACCTAACAAAAACGCTGTCCTTTTCTTTAACAAAGCTTCCAGTCTTCAATCCCCCTAATAAATAGCAAATAAAACATTTTTTCCTTTTCCCTTCTGCAGCTTTTCATCTATGAACAGCACTGTGCTGTTTCCATGTGTCCATGGGTGCCTTAGATTTGCTTCTGGCACTGAAAGCCTGGGGCTGCAGCTGTGACAGGTTTCTGCAGAGCTGACCTGTGCCTCACCGGGCTTGCGGACGCTCCACGCTGTCCAGGCTGGCTGTCGGATTCACCCAGCCCTGCTGGACCCCTGATTATTTTCTGCCGTGGTAATGAAACTACGAGCGTTCAGCGAAGATGGGAGGATGGAAGGAAAAATCCAAAAGCAAAACAAAACAAAAAAAAAACCCCATTGAAAGCTTTCTAACCTACCTATTAAAATGAGTCAGGCTGTGAATGCACAGACTAGCCTGCCCTTTGTGGGGCTAGCCACTATGCTACAGTAAAATGTACAGGAATCACACATTAATTTAAAACCCCATAGCAGTTAACTTGCTTTTCAGCAGAGTGCTGTGATGCTCCATGTCACCCCTTACAGCTCAAATACCTACTGAGAGAAGGGCATTTCATGCTGGAGTCTCTAACTCACCCTCTGGGTAAAACAGTGCCAAGTGCCTGACTGTCTTTCATGAAACTCCTTTGCTAGTCCAGGAGACAGAGCCCCACCTCGCCACCACCCACTGTGACTGGAGCAGCAACAGGGGCTCTCATTGCTATACACTGACTATGAAGCACATCTGTGTATGGAAGAATTCAGTGTGATCTTACCACTGAGATAGTAATAAAGATGTTTAGGAGTAATTTCAACTACATTCTCAGTCAGTGAAGCAATCATTAATGGATTCCTATTGTACCTCCCCAAAGAGAGGAAAAGGACTGAGAAGTTTTCATTGGCTTCTCCCATCTGCCCTTTGCTCTCAGCTTTTACTTCCCATGTGCCTGGGGACATGCAAGATGGAGAAGGTGAGAGGTGGTGATATCGGGTTACTGAGTGAGCCAAACAGCAGTTCCCCTCTCCCTCCGAAGGGCCCAGGGATGGGAGAGTTCCTGATGTTGTTTGCTTGCACTGCAGACATTTTGTGCACACTCAGTGGGTTGGTGGAGCACTTACGCCCTCCTGACAGCAAGGAACAGAAGAGAGGGCTGCCACCTGCACAGGACTGTGTGCGCCAGCCCCGCAGACCCAACATGCCATGGTTTATGGAGCCGTCGTAGTAAGGGTTGCCTCCTCTGTCTCAATGCGGTGGGTTCATGGTGCCTTGTCCGCGCTGCTGCTTCTGCTTCTGCTGCATCAACAGCTGCTCCAGGGCCGAGGGGCCGGGGTGCATCATGGAACTGGACCAGATGGACTAAAAACAAACAGCCAACACTAGCACCTCCTTATGTTACATAGTCCCTCCGCCAGATGGGAAAGCAGACACCATGTTCTATGTTCTCCCTCTTTATCACCCATACCTGGCTTATCACAAAAGTTAACCAGACTTCAAAGAAGACCTTCTAAAAAGAGGCTCCCTGGAACCTCATCCTCCTGTAGCACTCTTATTACCATGAAAATTCATCCCACATTAACTAATTTTAGACTAGCCAAAGCTAATGTTAGAATTTCTTCCAGTTCTGCCAGCCTGGGCTTGTTCCACAAAATACTTAAAACCAGCAAGAACTGGAAATTTGTGACGTCTTCCGGTACTGGTGACACCTCCCACACTGCCTGTGTAAGTGAATCTGCAGGAAAAACTTTGGGCTTCTGGCACTGAACTCTGACACTTCCAACAGGCTAACACACCCATCACTTGATCATCCAGCCTGCAGATCCATCCCTGAGCACAGCCCCAGCCAAACTCACCTTCAAGCTCTCCATAAGCACAGCTGAGGAGTCCTCCATGGTAGGAGGGCCTTGGGCTGCCCAGGTACCACTGGGAGTGCTGGACTGGTGCCAGCTGCTCTCTGAAGAGGATGATGTTGCTGGAAGATAATCCAGACCAAACCCTCCCATTGCTAAAATGGCAGAAAGACAAGTTCAAAGTGACATGGTAAAACCAGTGCAAAACAAACATCATCAGATGATGGCGTCTGACAGCTCCGTGCTAACCTGGAGCCCAGGACTTGCCTGGCTTATCTGTTTTCCAGCGGTCTGCGACTCTCCGGTCTCTGTTGTCTGAAGTCCCAATGGGTCCAAAGTTGGAGAAAGGAACAGAATTGTGGTTATGGGTTGGAGGGGAGCTTGGCAAGCTGCTGGGGTTGGAGGAGTGAGGAGACTGGCTGGCTGGTGTTGAATGATCTAGGGATTACAAGGGAAGAGGAAAAAAGGTCAGCAGAGACAGCAGGAACCTCCCCAATTTTGAATTTCTTAGTGCTGCTGCAAATTCTGCCATCACCCAGTTTGCTACAATGCTGAAGGTCAGTTTTTATTCCCTCCACTACATGAGTGTAATGCAATGCCTAAATCCTGAGTGAAAAATTTACAACAACAGAATGACTGTGTTTCACGCTTACCAGAAAAACAAAAAACAGGAAACCCCATGAGGGCTGGCTAGGCAAAGCCAGTTTTCCCTATGTCTCTTGAAGAATGTGTCTCAAACTAAAAGATTAAATGTCTCCAAGCTTGACAAACCAACAGAAAAACTAGATTAGAGGAGTTTGCAAGTTTACAACTTCAACTCCCAAGTCTGGGAATATTTTATACTTATGTGAGTCTTAAAGCAATTCAGACCAGAACCCAATAGTGAGCAAAAGAGGAGAGGGAGGATGAAGCAGCCTGTCCATAGGCAGGACAAAACAAATTAAGAGGTGAAGGGAGAGGAAGTTGAAGCCATGTGAGCCAAAAATCCTGCTAGAATAAAAGCACTTTGCTTTTATTTGCTATTTGCTTTTTAAAGCACTCCCTCCATGTCACCCACAACAGCTTTTCCTGGTTGTTTGCAAAAGTCCTACCAAACATCTCATCCAGTGCAATGTTATTTAAAATCCACTAATTTCTAATATTCAACTAATTCCTCTCTCACACTCTTCTGGATTTTTAGTGAGATTAAAATCACAACATTATAGTTATGGTTTACACCTTTAAGATAATTACTATCGAAGAAGCTGGTTTGCCTTATGGGCTGCTTAACAATAAAAAACCAAACCCAACAAAACCCACTACTGTTGTATTTTCCTCCACTCTTCACTCACACAGTTTCTTTTTCAAATATCTACATTATGAAATCCAGTTCCTCCTGCTTTTTCCAAAATAAAGCAACACAAAGTATATGGACATCTGAGTTAAAGCACTACTCCCAAATGGCTGTCAGGAAACCGAGTTAAAGAGATTTCAGGATTTAACACCTTTTACAACATTTATCCTGCTCAAATTAAAATTCAGGTTCTTACAATATATTAATTACAGAATCCCCTCATATTTCCGAGAATATATAAAGTAAGACAGAAACCTTCAGAGACCTTGTCAAACAAGTTTGGGGGTTTTACTTAATTTCCAGTTACATATAACTTGCAGTTGGTTTAGAATTAACTCAAATCCTCTTAAATCACTAGACACAAGAAATGCCATACCAGGATTACCTGAGCTGGCTGGAAGGGATGGAGACCACGGAGTCCCTTCAAAGAGAGAATAGAGTGAAGTCTCTTGATGGGCAACTGAAGGGGTAACTTCTGTTTTTGTGCTGGTATTCATGTTTTTTCCATATACCTCATTGAACATGCTGTTGTTCGGATATCTTTCCTGAAAAAAAATACACAACACAAGAGCTTAGGTGTTAGATTAATTTCAAACACCAAGACTGTACAAAGGAAACAATTATAGTTCAAAATATTTCCTAATTCTTTTTTCACTTCCCAGCCCCGTCTTCTCTGACCATTTAAGTACATCACATTCTGAATCAGGACAGTTTCTCCCAGCTGGACTGCAAAGCTTTTACCATGTCTTCAGATTCCTAGTACTCAGAAAAGTTGTATCAAGACCCTGCTCAATTCTCTGGAGGAGAACAGGTAATTCATTGCTCTGGAAATAAAAACCTACACACCACAGCACTC
Source organism: Vireo altiloquus (assembly GCA_013396875.1). NCBI lineage: Eukaryota > Metazoa > Chordata > Aves > Passeriformes > Vireonidae > Vireo > Vireo altiloquus. The sequence goes on along the minus strand of VZRF01000324.1, from coordinate 369,446 downwards.
TGAGATGCACCCTTTCAGTCAATTCCATGAGTTCTCTGAGAGCAAAGGGTCCATGAACTCAGCAAGATTCAAGAGTACATCTGCAGAAATATATCTAAGATGAATTCGGGAAGAAAACTGATAAATGCCAAGACTAAAATTAACACATCCATGTGGATTTGTTTCAAGTTTTCTACTGGCTTAACCACAACAAACTGAAACAGCAAAAGGTGTTGGACTCTGGTTCTCACCTGATTTAGAGAAAAGCCACTGAGGGACAGGAAAGACGATGACTGAGACATCAATTCTGACGGTTTTTCCAGCAGGGACTTCTTCAGAAACCAAAAAGGGGAAAAGAGCAGTTAGCGCTCAGTGTAGGGACCACACGGAAAGTGTGTTAACAGAAACTGCCAAAGTGGTTTTGGTCACATTTACAACTTGTCTTGCATTTTAGCTCCAGCATCTTGAAGCACAGGGGAGGCAAGCTAACAAGTGCAAAAAATCAGTAGTTTTTCGACTACCTGTAATTAATAATCTATAAATCAACTAACATGACAGCTGAGAGTCTCAGACAAACCCCTCTGCCACAACAGGTTTTCAAATGCAAAGTCTAATACTCTGATACATCTAAAGGGGAGACTCCTGCCAGAAATACCTTATGGTTGTGTAAAACCTTGTACAAGTCAGAAAACCTTGTGTAAGTCAGACAGGATCCCTCCCAGTGACCAGAGGACTCCTTCAGACAAGATTAGACTCTTGTATGTGGCTTCTGACAGAATATTTCTTCAGTTCTGAGAGCATTCCTGCTGTAGAGATGTTCTTAGACAGCGAGAGCAGCCAAGTGGTTTTTAAATTAGGTTTAATAGTCCAAGCATCATTTAGCACTATCTCATTTCCATTTTAAATTACTTGTAAAGAGGAATGAAAAAATCCCAACCCAAATGTTTAAAAGAAAGGTTCCAAAACTCCCCATGATTTTTTACTTCCATCTAAAGATAGTACGGACCATGACCTTTTTTCCATCATCTATGCCACCTCCCTCTCACACAGCTGTTACTTGCAGCATAATATTTCTTGTCTTTCTGTTTGGTTCTTACTATGATTAAGGAATCTCTGAAACGAGCCTATTTAGAGAAGAAGTAGCTAAGTTATCACTGACACAGAAACCAAAGAAAAATGATTAAGCTTGGCTGGTAGACAATGAACATCACCAAATTTAGGATCTGGATCACCAAGCCATAGAATTAGCAAAACTGTAAGTAAAAATATGTGTGAACCAAAATAAAAGCAGTAGTCTCGTTATAAATAAACCCCTCTTGCACTCTCACCAGCTCAGCATGTCAGATGTTTTTAATTTTATTATTCAAACAACAAAAACCTGAAGTAGCATCCCTCTGTCTTTAACAGTCATAGTATCTGGAATATCTTTGCTTTCATCCTGTAAACTTAAGACAAACAGCCTTATTTTCTTGGCAAGTGGCCCCTAGCTTGTTATTTTCAAAGTGACAGCTCATTACTTTGAAAGCACATTTTAAAAGATAGACAAAATTCTCACTCTGCATATCCACACAGCTTGCATAGCAAAGGATTTCCTTCCATTTGTCAGCAGACACAACAGTAGGAGCTTCAAAAGAAGCTGCTGAAGCAGCAGCTATTAGTTTCTTAGATAAGTTATCTAATGAGACAGAAATGAGTGTCTATTTTGCGACTGGCTCCTTGGGATGGCAGGTAAAATAACTGAGGAAGAGACTTAATCAGAGATTTTGAGTAGAGTCACAAATAATTCTTTGTTACAGCTACTAATGTGAATGAGTATGATTTGATGGACATGCTTGTATCCATAGTAGAAAGGTATGCTGCACTTTCAGAGGCAATTTAAAAATTCAACAGCTCTGAGACCCTCCCCTCCAGCTAGTGAACTAGGAAGATTTTAATACAAAAAATGTAGGAAACAAAACCCTCTGTCAAAAATGACTATACTTCTGTAAGAGCTACTGTGTATTTATCCAGTTAATTGCTATTTTCTTCCAAAGCCATCTTTCTCTTTTTAATCTCTTCTGCACTGAATAGGGCAGCAGCCCCCTGCCTCTATGGAATTTTTATATGTAGATTATAATCACAGAATCATATAACAGAATTGTAGAATGGCCTAGGTTGGAAGGGACCTTAAAACTCATTTCATCCCACCCCACTGCCCAGGGACACCTTCCACTATCCCAGCTTGCTCCAGGCCCCATCCTGGCCTTGGACACTTCCAAGGATGGGGCAGCTGCAGCTTCTCACCACTCTCACAGGGAAGAATTTCTTCCTAGTATCTCATCTAAACCTATTCTCTGCCAGTTTGAAGCCATTCCCCCTTGTCCTGTCACTACACCCTTGTTCTGATGACCCCTCAGAGCCCAATCAGTGCCCCCTCTGCCCTTTAGTTCTAAGCCCGTACAACGTCAGAAGAGCAAATGCATTAAATGATGCATCACGACACATCAACACCTCTCCTGTGGACTGTACTTACAAAAACCTCAGTTATTCTGATTCCTGAAAAAATTAGCAGGCTTGGATGAGGCCCAAAAACCGTATCATGGGCCTCAGTGAAAACTAGCTCAAAGGTCAGGCAGGGATGTCGACAGGAGGGATGGGGGAGAGAAAGGAATTTCACATTTCTTATAATTTCACAAAAGAAAGAGATGCTGGTTAAGAGTGTGAAGCAGCAGTATTACATCAAATACATACAAAGAGGCTTCGTCCAGGAAGAGAGGCGAGAGGCCCCAGCAGAGCTGGGTAAAGATCAGGAGGATTAGAGAAAATCAGCTCTTCCTCCTCCTCCAAGGCAGCCAGACTCTTTAACAGGTCCGGAGGAAGCAGAGGGGAGCTCTTGGAGTCCTAGTGACAGAAATGAGCACAGTAAGACAACAGAAGGCAGAAAGAACAGCCAGAGACAGTGAGACTAAGCCAGAGCAGGAGAGAGAACAGCAAGAGGAAGGCAGAAGGCAGCATGCAGAGGGCGAGGTGAGAATGGTGCTGAGGCACACAAAGAGAGAACTCGGAGCAGAAATGACCACCAGCCACATAGCCAAATGTGCATGGGGAGAGCACCACGCATCAAAGTGACAGCAGAGAGCTTTAATTAGTGGAGTGTGTGCTTCCCCCTGCATCCATGCCACATACTGAACCTGTTTCCACGTGCAAGGACAACAAACAAAATCTTATAATCATTCCTCTACAGTTGACCAGTGAGTAATTTAGGTTTCAAGCAGAATTACGTTTGCAACTTCTTTTTTCTATTTGTGGAGTTTAAAATCCCATGAGACTTATTTCCACTGGTGATGGCTGCTATGCCAACACGCAGCTGACCAACCCCCTGGGCCAGTAAAACCTGGTCAGATTGGGCATCTTGACTTTTGTAAGGGATGCTTAAAGCACAAGCATCATGAGCACAGCTTCGCTCTGTAGCACAATGTGCTGGCACCTTGGCAAGGCTTCCATTTTATGAATGAGGATGAGGCTTTGACCCTGTCTCCATCTAAAAACCACAACCTGACACCAGGGTAAGGGCAGACTCCTGTACATTGTCTGGCTTTTCTCTTGGAAGGATGAGCCAAGTGATCTCAGCTGACCTTCTCCATGTCGTGAGTGCATTTACAGAGGCACACCCAACCAAAGGTTTAAAAGGTCTCTGTTTAAGTCTCTTTATAAACATCATCAAAAGCACTCACAGACTACTCCAGGGCTGTTAATAAATAACAGGTGGTGTTGGGTTTATAAACAGCAACATGAAGTACGACCGCATGAACAGAAGTATTCCATTACTGCAATCGGAAGCTAAGGAAGCCATTCAGCTCCTTCAGTGTGGTGGGATTTTCGGGAAGAACAAACAAAAAAATCCAAGACAAGACTGCTCCCTACCATCCTTGATTGTTCAAACTATTGCAGCCTCAGCCATTCAATTCACTATAGCAGTGTTAGGAGTTCACCTAAAGTGTAATAATTCAGCTACAATTATTTGGGTGGCTTTTATGGTTTTCATCAGTTGCCAGACAAGAATTTTCCCCAAAACTATCAGCTGCCATTTTTCTTGACCTGGCAGACAGAGCGTAGAGATGGATGTCACATCCACACTGAACAAGATGTCCATCTACTTTAAACCAAGTCGTCATGAGACTGATCCCACACACAGCCTACTAAAATGGGGAATTCACCCCTTTGTGCTGGAGCCCCTGGTACTGACACTCAGGTCTCTTTTAAATAAGCTCACATTGACCTACTTGGGACCACATGGCATTCTTGAAACAGGGAAATGCCAAGAGCTGCCAGGAATACCAGAACCCTGGTTTTCCCCACTTGTAGCACAGATCTTACCTCAAAGGTCATCCTGGAGACAGCATCCTGCTCAGAGCGGAAGACTCCCTGCCGCTTCCCCCTGCGGTCCATGTTGGACTGCTGGGTCATCACCCTGTTGTCAGTCATGCCATAGGAAGAGTCCCAGTAATATTCTGGCACCTTGACTTCTGAGGGGTTCTGGTTATATGGCTCCATTGGGAAAGGCTTCATTTTTTTCTCCAGAGGTTGCTGTTGCATCACAGGAGGCTGTAATGACTGTTCAAAGAGCTTGAGAGGGTCCTGGGCCTGCAGGTAATAGGGCTGCTTTACAGGCATGATCTTCCCCAGGGAGCCTTGGACTTGAGGGGGGTTCCAGAGCTGCTTCGATGAATCTGTCTGAGGATACTGAGGCAGAGACACAGGATTTCATCAGTGGGGAGGTACAATTCATGTTACCTGAATGCCTAATTCCATCCAAGCTCTCTGCCTGGCTCACAGGTAATAGAAAAATAGTTTGTGGAATGTCTGTGTTATTCACAAAAGCAATTTCCATAGGCATCTAATACTCTTCAGTCACGATTTTAATCAACAGCCAAGCATAATCCTTACTCTAATCCAGTACCTTACAACCCAAAAACCTACCAGCTAAACCTTTAGTAAGGTACCGAGCCAGCAATTTGCTGCCCAGAACACAAGGAGGGTCTCACAATTGGGTCCAGATTTGCCAGAAGGAGATTTTCTCCAGCATAAGGTGAGCAAAGAACAAAGAACTGTAAGGGAACTGACGCTCCTACCAGTTAGCCAAAAGGAGAGAGCAGGTAGAGGTTCACACTCAGTCCTCCTCACTCACATGAGAAAACTAGAAAGACCTGAGACAGACATACCACCTCCATACCCTGTCTATATCAGAAACACACAGCAAATAGATGAAAGAAAAGACATTCCGTTCCAGTACATACCTTCCTTTCAGTTACAGCATCATATGTTCACACCCACTAAACTTCAGCTCATTTTCAAATTTGCCCAGAAGCTCACAACCAAAAACTTCTTTAATGACAATTTTGAAACGTAACCCAAGAAGACAAGTCTTGAACGTTGCCATTTATTTTTAAATAAAGCCCAGCATGTAGCACAGGCCAAATTTACCTGCTGGAATCCGGAGTGGTGTGGTGGGCTCTTCCCCAGGCCCTGCACAGCTTTTGTGGGGGACTGTTGCTGCTGCTGCTGGGCCAGAGCTTGGACCTGTAACTGGCTCGCAGACTGTGCTGTTGCCTGAGCTGGTAAAGATGAGAGGGTTTGCTGGGAAGGAGGTGGTGTTTGTTGAGGTCCCTGGGTCATTGGCCCTGGTCCAGAGGGCCGTTGCTGGCTGTAAGGAATGTGGGACTGTTTCCCACCTTGCACCTGGTTTCCTGCAGGCGAGTGAGCTGTGGGCTGGAGGAAGGTTCCTGGGACAGAAACACCACCCGGGAAGGTGTAACCCGTGCTCATGGAGAAAGCCACAGGAGGGGGGACAACATAGGTTGGAGGAGGAAATCCTGGAAAAGATAAAAAACGCACCTTTAATCACAGTTTGGCAGAGCAGACAGCTCCCTCCAGAAAACTTTTAGTGGGGTTTCTCTTCCTATGCTATTCCTTTAGGAAAGGACAGTCTGCACACATGCACTACAGAGTCCTTCCTCACCTTGGCATGTGCATGGCTGTGATCACACAAGGATTCAGCGCTTGTTCTGGAGTTTTCTTGCAATATTCCAGGCACTGATAGTGGTCGGCCAAGGCAGTATCTGAGGGTCATGTTTCCACATCCCTGTGTCCCCTGTTCCCCCAATCTCTCTGCTTTTTCTGACCCCCACTACCTTTTTCCTTCATTGCTCTGGGGTTTTTGATGCTTTACCCCAAAAGTTTCCTCCCCTTCAAACACATTTTCAGGGACTAAACCTCTGCAGGAACAAACAGAAACAATCAATACAGTAAGTCTACTGCCTCCTCCCAGAGGACCACCAGTCTCTGGATCAATTTAGGGAGAGACAGATGGTAATCAAACAAATCCTCATATCTGTAAGATCAATTCATTCCCTGTAGTTCACACTGAAAAGCCAGGTTTGGAAGGTAAGCTTCAATTCTGAGTCTCATAGGCTGACTTTGAGACAGGGAAGGTGCCCCTCTGTCTTACATTGAGAGCTCCGTGTAACAGGTGCAGGGAAAATACAGCTTCCAGTTATTCCATGAGCAAACATGGATAGCAAGGTATGACAGGTAGACTCCACAGTAAAATGGGACATGCAGTGCAGCAACAGTATCAAGTAAGACCACACAAATTATAGCTTCAAACATGAGGACCACTACAAAAGAGAGTGAGTTTTAAAGCAAGCAGTGTGACTGATCTTTTGCAATGGAGACTGAAGCACAGGGAATGCTTCAGAAGCAGTGCTAGCAGAAAGCTTTGTCATGTTCAGACTAACTACAGCAACAGCCTAGTGTGAAGTTCCTTGATCTCACATCCAATAAACCAGAAGGCAGGTGGCAGATTTCACGACAGACCCCAACTCCAAAGCATAAGGAATCTTATTTATCTTGTTTCAGTTCTCCTATGCCCATTTTTTACTAGTTGATAAGATGTTCAACAGGAAAATCCTCGTTCATTAACAGAGTCCTTGCCTTCAGAGGCTGTAACAACCACTACTACAGGATTTTCTTCACAGTCAACAATAAATGACACTTCAAAAGAACGATGCAAAATTACCTGGCCGGCTAGGAAGGGGAGGGAAGGCTCCTGGGTGATGAATAGGGATGAACTGGGAACTGCTGGCCTGACTTGGCGTCTGAGTTACAGGTGTTTTCCTGGCTTCAGACACTGGAGTCTTCCTCATCTCTGTCTGGGATTTCACCTGATGCAAAAAAAAGCATGAAGAAATTAAATCACTTTTCCTAAATTTCCATATCATGTCTCAAGCCAAAAATTAAGCTCTCAGATTGTCTGAGTGATTATTTTCTTTTCCCTAAGTAACTGGGAGAAGTTTGGAACACAGGAACCTTCCTCACTGACCTCAGGCAGGTTATTCTGCATGTCCTCAGGCACTTTTTGCCTCACAAAGGCAATCAAGGATATTTACTCAGAAGATGCAAGAAGCTCCTTCTCTAGCATGAGAGTGAGAAGCAGACATAGTATCTCACACCATACATGGAACTTACCATGTTGCTCACCTGCAGTGTTTAAAAACAGAAAGTGTAGATGCTACTATGCTTCTCCTACGGCACTGCTTCAACCTAAGTTATGCTACTTAACCTGCAGCACCTTAAAAAACAAACACTGCCACATTCTTCCTGGGGAGTTCTCTCAGCCTAATCCATACAGTGACGTATATAAACAAACTCCTCCACACTACAGAATTCTTTTGACCCAGAGCATACAAGACAAACAGCAGAAGTGCTTCACCTCATTCAGTTTACTGTGTAACTGTAGGGTGTTCTCTTAAAAGAGCTGCACCAGTTAAAGGCAGAGAGAAGAATGTAATGTAATGTTTACCTGATTCTGAGTCTGCCGCAGTCTGGGTCTTCCTGGGGAGGAAGACAGAGGGGAAGACTACTTTCCCTTTCTGTTCAGCTCGGCAGAACTGCCTGGAATGCAAGATGGAGCAGGCAGGAAAAAGACAGCAAGCAAGGAACCCGGGCAATACAGAAAGGGCCCAGGAGCAGACCTGACACCAAGTCACAAAGGTGAGTGAAAGAAAGGGTTGTATCAGGGACCAAAATTAAAAAAATCCAAACCAAACAAACCAAAACTGTGTAGGGTTTATTTAGACATTTAGTGCTGCTGAGTTGAAAGGAGTTACAGATTTACAAATCTGTAGGAGTTACAAATTACAATAGTAAAGGGATAGATGCATTCAAATTCTTTCTTAAGTTCTTTTTCAAATTGAATTTCCCCATTTAGAAATTATGGGAGCGTAGAGTTCTTTCTGCATTTGTAAAACTGAGAGGGTTGGGTGGATTTTTCATTTCCCACTAGAAAAAGTCTGGAGGGAACTCCACTTCAAGGTTCTGGCTGATGCTAAACACCACAAAAAATGCAGACCCTTGTTCATGCCACATCTCTTCACCCTTCATCACATTCAGCATATTTAACTTACATTGTGCTGCTCCTTTTTCCTCCACAATAAGCCAAACATCTTTATAATCCATATCAAGAACTATGCATTCTTTTGCGGAAATGCTGGAGAATTCAAAGACACTCATCCTGCCATGGTATTTTAAAACTCGAGCTCTGTCCATCAAAAACTCAAGGATGCTGTAACACATTTCCAGAGGATGGCTCCCTGCACGATTTACAGTTAACTTTATAAAAACCTAAATCACTGAATCTGAGTAATCAAGACAAATTTCAGTTTCTTCCTTGCTTCTACTTGATATCACCTCAGAAGTGCCAATACTACCAAATATTTACCCCCACAACAGCCCTAAGTGTTCTTACACAGTACTTGAGAGAGGCACCATTTTATCACAGGGACCTCATATGAGTATGACACATTTTGAGTGAGTCTACACTGAACTTCCTTGGCACCTAACACTATCTTCCCCAGAGAGTAGAGATTCAACCCAGATCACATCCTGCCTGAGCATGCATGTTTCCCATGTATCTGCAAAGCAGGACTAGCCACTTCTGTACCACATTCCTTACATTTTTGCCAGGAACTGCAGCATTTAAGCTTTTGAAGGCAATGAACTATGTAGGATATAAAGCCTGAAACTGCCAAGACTGCCAAAGCAGAACACAAACAGTCCACCAACGGGTATGAAACCTACACTGGTTTCTCAGTGTGGGGGGAAGCAAGCCCTCCCTCTATTCTGGAGGGGGTCTGGATAAGCAAGCCCACCAAATTACAAAACAAAAGGCATTTCACTGGACTTGTTGCCATAAACACAGCTGATAGAGTTAAAAAGTCAAATTAATTTCTATTCAAGAAGAGACAAACCATGACCAACAACATCAGAGAAGATTCCGCTGCTGCTGGGTTTGTTGTATCTTAAAGAGTAAGTCAAGCAAATTTCAGATAACTCAGATCTGCTAAGTTTTTATCCACCTGAAGTCCTTATTTTGCAAGATAGAGGCACAAAGATCAAAACTGGGAGTTATGCTCAGACTTACAGCGACATTCCAGATGCATTTGACAAATAAAAGAAACCTGCTATTCTAACTCACCTATGCTGGTTTTCAGATATCAGAATCGTGTTCTACAACTCACAAATGATTACCCCCTGGTTTCCGTAGCCTTTACAGAAACCCTTTGTACCCCATGGTATGGCTCCCCTGCAAAACCAACTGAAAAATCTTGCCAGTTCAGACATTCCATCTCACAGCCATGATGTTTAACAGCAAATCATCAAGTGAAAAACAAGAAGAATAATCCAAGGCTCCTAAACAACATAAGCTGGGAAGACTGAAAGAGATGGTCTGTTTAGCCTAGGGAAATGACCTCAATTGCACAGGCCTTTGGAGTAGCTGCAAAAAGGAAGAGTTATTCTGCAGACCTGTCCCGGGCAGCAGTAATGGGCTTACACAGAGGCAAGGGACACAGCACGAATTAGGAAATAATCTCCACTTGCAAGAACAGTGAAGAACTAACAGAGTTTCTCTAGGGAAATAACACAAATCTCTTACTATCATTGAATGATTCCAGTCATTATCAGGGAATGACTGAGATGCAGCCAAATTGTCCAGGTACAGATCAGATCAGCCCTGAAACTCTCTACCGTCATTTACTATGACTCAGTGGAAGTCAGACCAGCAAATTCACTGTTCGCTTGATATATTTTGTACATAATGCTCACAGAAATAGATCAAAAAGCATGCCCCTAAAAATTATAACCAATAAAAGAGAAGCTGATGTTAAAACAAACCATTTTGAGCAAGTGTCTGAGCACAGATCGACGATTTAAGAGCAGACTGGCTTTCCTTACTTTGAGAGAGACACCTGACTGCACCCACAGCACAGAGGATCTTACTCCACATATATACAATCTGGTGCTTTTGTGACATGTTCAGTTTGTTGAATGTGCACCAGTCAACTGAAGTGAAAATGCAGAGTACTCAGTTCTTTCACTACAGACCCCAGAATGGAGAGAGCACGACTATGACCTGGCCATGTGAACTGCCTCGGTGGGCTGAATAATTTGTGGAATGGGTAGAGACCTGTTTTTTAAGATAGTAACAGCAAAACCACCTCTCACTGTGGTCTCTTCTCCCCCCCCCCCCCCCCCCCTTTTCGAGACAGCATCAAGGAAAAGCAAAGAGATCCAAAGATCACCATTGCCTGATCTTTGTGGTAGAAACGTTTTGTATTTTTGAGCATCAGCTGCAGGGCCCACAGCGAGACCTCAGCTCTACCACACTCTACACAAGCAGTGACTGCCCTGACACAGCATGGCACAGCCTCAGACACAGTATCCCTCTGAGCTAAAGGCTTACCTGAACTGCCACATTCTGCTTTCCTGCTTCCTGCATCTTATCCAAGCCACATTTCTTGGTCTCATTCTTTCTTTTATTGTTGTCTTTCTTCCCATCATTCTTATTTGCTACTATTCCTTTGCTAAAGTCCCGTCTCTCCCTCGCTATGTCCTTTGCAGGGTAGATGCGCCCTTGTTCTCTGTTCATCTCCCGGGGCTTTATGTTCTCTTTGAAGGTGACCATTGGTTTTTCTCCTGCATCACAGCTGTTGTTCAGGCTTCTGCCAGAGGACAGCACTGATTTGAGTCCAGGGCTCCCATCAGCACACAGTGTCTCTGCCATGGATGACTCCTGCAAGGTGAGACTCTCTTTGGCTTCACTAGGGTCCTCCAGTAGGAGCTCTGGGATTTCTGTCACAAACAGCAGCTTTCCTACCTCATTTTCACATTGAATCAACCTGAAAAAGACAGGAAGGAATTGAAAAACATGTACATAAACTACAGTACTTATCATAATCAGTCTGTGAAGGAATGGCTTGCTGACCCACAGAACATGTTATTAGTGCTGTCAGCATCTTGTGCTCACATTACAGCTAATCGCTGTGCTGAACAGAGAGAAAAATAACATTCCACACCGGCACCTTTGTCACCTCTACTTCCAGCAGCATGGGATACACAAAGTACTTGCAATTACCTTGGCTGGTTATCAGCAATCCATTTGCCTGTGAAGATCAGGCGCTGCTGTCGTATCCGACGTTGTTGCCCTTCTTTATCTCCTGTAATTGCCTGGTGGCCTTTGGAAAAATCTAAGTTCCTAGTATTGACACAGAAGAGGGAATATTAATTACATAATTACCCTCTGCAATATCCTATTTCTCTAGCAATACAACGTGTCAGCATTGCTCTATTAAAAGCTGTGAACTTTCACCAGATACTATTCAAAACATGGCTATTAAGAGATGTCCGATTTACAGATGTAATTCCTGTCTGGTAAGATGCATCTACATTAAAGAGGTTCAGTGGGGTCATGAGCAGTATTATAACCTTAAGAATTTCTTTGAGCTACACTGTCCGTGGCAGTTGTTTTGAAGAGACCAGCATCAATCTATACAGCAGTAAATATTCATAAATAAGATACTGTAGGGAACAGGCCAATGTCTGCACCAGCAAAGGTGCAGGATATCCTTCAGCTGTCACCCACCTGAACGAGGGCCTCAGAGCCAGGAATCCTTGCAACTCAAATTCTTCTGGAAGTGGGGTTGCTGACAAACAGACAGTAAAAAGCATAAGGAAAGCATTGAGCACAGTATCACAGCAGATATCTTAGCATGGTCTCTATACATACTAAAGCCTTCTATTAAGGGGTCCACCCCCCAGTGTGAAGAATTCAGGAATGATAAAGCAGAGCAAAGTCTGCTCAGCACAAGAAAGCAACATTTGCAAAGCATTCACATGAACTAATACAAGAAGACAACTTGTTTCCTTATTTGCTCTTCAACTGTAATTCCCCACATCAGCAGGAAAGACATTGTTTTTCCCATTTCTTTACAGCATAGACTACAAGTGTCCTTACCGTTATTACTGGATAGATCTTCTTCATGAGGCTGGAAGCTATTCAGAAGAGAGATCAGCCATGGCCATATGCTACAAATTAGAAAACAGGCAAATCCTAAGTGAAAACTGCAAAACATGGGATGTGTTTGCTTTACAAAAAAACCACTGAACGCTGTTACCATCAGAGTTTACATTCATCTTCTGATTCCCAAGAAAAGTTTCTCGCAAAGTGTCAGTTAAAAGACCACTTTCTTGAAAGAATTACTATTACTAAAAAGCCAACCTAAAGTTCCCAAGGAAGACAGGCTCTCACAGCAGTGTTCATTATCCAGCAGGTCAGAGAGCCCACTGTGAATTTAACCAAATAAACCTAGAGCATGAAGAAGTGCTGTGAACACCTGTCCGCAATTCATGCTTTCCAGTCCACACCTGATAGGCTCTCAAGGCACAGTCAATGAATCAGTTTAGGCAGCAAAATAATTTGTCAAGACACAGCTGTGCAGAAGGTACTTCTGCTCCGTGAACAAGAACACTGTACTGTAGTGCTGGAGCATTTACCACCAAGGGAAGAGCCTCTTAAGTAAGGGCTGCACCAAGTAAGACCATTAAAATAGAGGCAAACTTGCAGTCCCTTGCCTTGCCCTCACGATATCAGTACAAGCAATGACTGGAAATTCTTTCCAAAGGCCCTGGAGCAAATAATTTTAAAATCACACTGATCACTGCATAAGTGGTTAACATTTAACTGCTACCACCAGGCTGCTTCCTCCTGTTTGTTAAAAGCTCCCCCCCAAAAGTCCAAAAATCCTTCTGCTTAACTGCTGGGCACCATGGAAGCAAGAGAAAACTATTCAGGATGCCCACTGTGCTCAGTCTTGGAGAAATGAATGTATCGTCCTCAGCAAAGCTTTCAGCCATCATCCAGCATGTGGCCTGGAGAATGCACGACCCCCAAGAGCACTGTACACCCTCAGCTGCTTTTCTGCATGGCTGTGGGCACTGGCAGCATGATCTTCATGACTATTCTCTACGCTACACTGAGCAACAGGTCCTTCCCATGACTGACAAGGGATGTAAGAAGGGAAAAATACCCCAGAGGTCTTCAATGAGACAAGTAAAGTCAATAATATCTTGTCCAGAAAACAGATTCCTTCAGAGAATCCCAGAATGGTTTGGACTGGAAGGGACCTCCTACCCCCAGCCATGGGCAGGGATACCTTCCACTACCCGATGTTGCTCCAAGCCCCATCCAATCTGGCCTTGGACACTTTTAGGGATGGGGCAGCCACGGCTTCTCTGGGCAACCTGTGCCAGGGTCTCACCACCCTCACAGGGAAGGACTTCTTTCTAGCATCCAATCTAAATCTACCCTCTTTCAGCTTAAAGCCATTTACTCCATGAATTACTACCTGCACATCCTCTCTGCAAGGGTCTACTTGATATCAAGTAGGTATCCTGTCTATTAAAATACAGGAATAAGTCTCCCTTCAGGATGTGCACATGACAATAGTTATCACCATTTCAAAACCACTTCTGAACTCTTTTCCTTAATCTTGCATCTAGGAATTCTGTGGTTTAAGCTCCCAAAACTCCAAGGGTTTTTTGTGGGGGGTCTTATGTCTTATTTAGCAAACCAAAGTTATAGGCCCCCTGTTCCTCATACATCACACTGCTTTCCTTGGAGTACCCATCTTAGGAATAATACTCATCCAGCTGCATCGGTAACAGTCACTCTCCTCCTAAGAATCACTTTACAGAAACACTTTATTGAATCATGGTAATTCATGAAAAGTTAACAGACTACTAAAAAATTGGTGAGTTTTGAACAATTTAAGTCTTAATTTATGAGATTAGTGGCAGAAGTGAAAAATCAGAGCAACAGTCCAGAATAGTTATGCCTGCACTGACATTTAAAGAGTCCCTCTCCTAAATTGAATTTAATTCCTAGGTGACTACATTCCAGCACTGCTCGAGTGACGGTTTAGTGCATGAAATTAAGGCAAGTATTCTCCTGCCACTTCCCCCAGTAATCTGAGAAATCATTATGCAAGATTAGACTACAGGAACACTCAGTAGTTATGCTCAAGCTGGACATTATAAAATAGATCCCCCTGATCTTAAAAAAGTGACAGCAAACCCAAAGCAAATTAAAAGAATCAATTTGGCTCTTGTAACCAAGAAGTCTCATGTTTTGCTTTATGAACTTTTTAGCACATGCACTCTCTATAATTTAGTTATCTGTAATGATGTAATGATATGATCACTTTCCACATGACTAATTTGTGGATCAACAGCAATTAGGACCTTCATGCAACAAAATGTATCAAAAGAAAGATTAACACTCACTACCGTCTTTCATCAACCACTGCCTCCTGGAAAACACTGGGCCTAAGTTTTAGCCAGTCCATTGAAACCTTCACAGCTGGAAGAGGATATGCAGCCCCAGAGTCCTCCTGGTAGTTGTTTTGTAAAGGACACTTGCACAGAACTCCAAGAAACGACACTAGAAAGAGAGTAAGAGGAAAAAGCAAAAGAAAAAGAACGCCATGATGTGGGAATGACATTTCAAAGTTGACCAAATAACCCAATCAAACATATCCCCCATAAACCCCTATTCTAAGAGCTAGTTCTTTAGAACAAGGCAGCCCAACTACCTCATATTAAACAATTCACCAAGAGATGACAACGTAGGGCTTTTTATTAGTTTTGTACTATGTAGCAGAATCTTAGTATCTTATATCCCTTCAACTGTCATGGCAAGTCATTTTGGTAAGTTAAAAAACCAGGTGAGACAAGTCCAGTGCAAAAATATTCACTCACCTATTTATTAGAAATTATGAACTCAACTACTCAACTGCACTTTATTCACTTCAATCAGCAGGCACACAAATGCACTGGAGCTCTGCAGGCAGGCACCCAGCCCAGACCCTTTAGGGCACACAAACTGAGGAAGAATAACCACACCAGTGTGACCATGGTGCCTTCAGAACCAACTCCAGGCTGGAATTTGGAGAAATACAGCTATTCGGAAATTTAGGTGTTGACTAACAAGGCCAAGCTGACCACAGGCTCAATCAGGTTAAGCAAATCACCATTATGTGGCTAGAGTCTAAAATGCTCTGGACTCCCACTTATCTCCTAGTTGATATTACCAAAGGCACAGAAGTAGTTGAGGTCCAAGTTGACTCAACTTCAGTCCTGTTGAATCAAGCACCAGTTCCATTCAAACCAACTCCAACTGTGTGCAGCCAACCAGGGAGCAGCTCCCCAAGAGGGGTACTACTCACCAACAAGTTGGATCCAGTTTTGCACCCAAGTTAAAATGTTCTTTTAGAACCAGGAAAACGATGCAGAATTCTGTAAAGCTCCAAACAGAGCAAGTCCAGACACAGAAATCCAATGCTAGTCAGCACTGCTGACATAAATGATCCTGTGTAACCATTATCTCTCTCAACTTTCTCTCTCGTGTCTATTCTCGGCACTTATCTCACACAGCTATTAAGCTACATCCTGAGAGTAAATTACTAATGGATTCCACATTAAAATCAAGGAGCTCCCATACTTACTGAAGAGAGCAAGGAGCTGTGTCCAGCAGAGCTGTTCATCCTGGCTGTAGCTGTGCTGTTCCGTTTCATTGCTGAAGTCTCGCAGGTGGTGCAGTTGGAACAGGTTGATCACAGTAATATGAACTAACTGCTGAGAGTTGAAGGCCTTCTGGAACAACAACCTCTGCAACAAAGACACAGGGTATATGCAGTTTTAGATGGCAGAGCACATGCTTGGAAGGATAGTAGCTGCCTTCCCTTCACTTGCCTCCTTCACTGCTTGACTAATGCTTCTGCCCTTAAGCAACATTCCATTCCAACATTTCAGGTCATCCCTCCCAGCATAGCACTGGGCTTCCCAGGAGGACTTGGGCAGGTGCCCACTGTTAAACACAGGGTTTTTGCTTGTAAACCAGCTCAGATACACAATAAATCAACATCCAATTTGCATATGGTTCTCTAACAGAGCAAGTGTAACTTTGAATGGGCACTGACAGCACTGCAAAGGCTCGTAGATCCACTGGGTTTGTCTGCCTGTTAAAGAACCAGCATAGAGAAGGCGACGTTTTAAAAAAACACCCCAGGAAAATTTAACTACTGCATGGTTACACATTAAAGACTAATTCCATACCTGACTTCATGGGTCATGGAATGCCTTGGCGGACCAAAACAGTGAGAGCTATTTACAAATGCCTTTCAGTAACTATGCTGGAAAAGACACCTTTCTCAGGACAGGAAAAGAGATTTCAAGGCTTTTTGTGGGGAAAAAAGGACCTATCCTAAATCTCAGCCAATGTATCTTCAGACACAACAATCAGGGAGCAGGTGGATTAACCAGTGTAAGCACCAGGAAAAGGTTTAAGCTCCATGTTCACCCTTGACTCTCTCATTTACGGCACGAAGCACTGTACAGCAGACAAGTGAGACTGGCAGAGCTGCCAGCAGCAGCACTCAATGCTGAATGAATGAATGGCCTGACTGAATGCTCCCAACCCTGCAACTGCTCTCCTCAGAGTGAAAATCAGCCACAAAGTTAAACTGATGCACTACCATACAGCCAACTTCACATCCACATTCAACTCACTGAAGCCAGAAGAGTTGCTCTCTTGTAAATTAGGCCTTATGTTGCATAATATAAACCAGAAAAGCTAATCTAAGCAACAAAGCAGGGCTCAATTAGCTGTTTTAACACCCTGGATCAGTCCAGAAAATGAAGAATGTTCCATATGCCTGAGTAATGCTCATAATTATTGATTATAAGCACTGTGGAAAAAGTAGTATTTGTTCAACAGCCAGCACCACACACAGAAAGAGAGATACAATTATTTTATTTTGAAGCAACATTAAATGCCAGGGTTGGAGCAGCCCACATTGAAAGGTAATTCATAGTGAGTTCTGTGGTTTTTAAAATTTATTTTAAAGACAGCATGAACCTTGCTGTGGCAGCACAATTCAAGACAAAAAAATGCAAGAGGACACTGTAAAGAACATTTGTGATTTTTTTATATTTATGCTCAGATCACATTCCCCTTTCCTATTTTTGAAAAGCATCCACTCTTCTGCTGAACATATCCATCCTCCCTGCTTCTTTTCCTCAAATTAGGAAGCTGAAGCAGAGCAGTTTCCAAAAGGCATTTACAGTTAACACAACATCCTCTCTGAAATGGTACCACTTTGCATAAATACCTTACAAAATTCTTTTGTTTCAATCTTTGCTGTATTGTCCAACATAATGAGCTGGGTATGTGATCAACGGGACTCCTGGATTTTCCATGGGAAACGTGTTCTGCATAGTTCTAGTCTGCACAAATTAAGGTTGTACGGGACACTTTTTAAGGGCAAAGTGCTAACAGGAGAGGCAAGTTTTCCAAGGCAGATTAAAAGCAGCCTTAATAACCACTGGGAGTGAACAAAAGTCATCCAAAAAATGAAGCTCTCAAAATTCCTCAGGCCACCAAGCCAAGACTTCACAAGATGAATCAAGCGCTTTTCACAGGTATCCAAGAATCATCCAGGTTAAAGAGCAGAGAATCAACAGTGGTCACTGATTTCTGTATCTCCACAAAAAATGGGCCAACCATGTGTCAAATAGGAAAAATCCCTAATCTTGGCAGAAGTTACTAGAACTATTCAGTGTTAGCTGCAATGCAAACCTTCCCTAACTAGCTACTTGAGCTTCCTGCATTTTATCATATGAAAGAATTACTACTGGACTGTAATTTCAGAACTCAGCTGCTAAAAATATTCTCCTCAATATACTAATTAATATGTTGTTAGAACTAACCTTGAACTGTTCTTCCAGCTTTTCTCGAAGAGGGCTCAGCTTCTCCAGGCTCTTACTCAGGTACACATGGCCATGAAATTTAATAAATGCTTTGATGAAGTCAGACACACTCCATCGAGTCTTCACCTCATCACGACTGCATTTAGAATAGAAATACCTGATTCAGTCTTTGGAATTACACACAGCTTCACATAACATTACAGAATTATTCCAAAATTAAGGAGGAATGTCTATGTAAAGCTACTTTTCATGTTGGCACAATATGCTTACTTCCTGCATTCACTAGTCACAGTCAGAAGCCTCACAAACTATTCTTTGTTCCATACAGCTGTGAGGATGCTCTGACTGGTCAAGGGTTAACGGATTTCTGTTTCCACTGCCAAATACGAATAACTTCTGGCAAGGCAGGTACTTTTAGAAGAAGTCCCTTCCAGCTTATCTGAGTGGCAATAATTTACTCTTAGTCTCACCTTTCCAGTGCTTTAGAAAGTGCTTTTTGTAGGTTAGTGGACGCAGCTGGGAAAGGAAACTTCACAGCAATGCTTCTGCAGTAGTAGAAAATTGTGGTCAAGTGGTCTCCTTTGGAGGAAGCTAGGATAGCCAACTGATTATAAGGCTGACCTAAGGGAGAAAAAGACCAGTTGTCCAACAAGTTGTCCTGGAGGGAAACATGCTAGATTTCAGAGTACCCGTGGTCACTTGGAAAGGGAGCATGAAGTTCTCAGTTCTTCAACAGACAAAGCTCAGATCCATCTGTTGACCCTTTCACTCCAGCCTCAAATCTGTACCATTTCAGTGAAAAAGCTTCGTAGCTTCTAAATTTGTGGTGTAGCAGCTGTTTGGATTTTCTCTTTTTTTTGGTTTGTTTGTTTGTTTCTTGGTTTCAGGGTTTTTTTGTTTTGGTTTGGGGTTGTTGTTGTTTTTACTTTGGATGGGGAAAGATTTGGTATGGGGGTTTCTGTTTGGTTTTGCTTGCTTGTTTGTTTCTGGGGTTTGAGTTTTCGTTTGGTTGTATTTCGTCTAAATAATAAAATACTGTCAGAATCAAGCTTTCATCACCAACGCATTTATCCTCATCTATTGGACAAAATCTAGCCCAACTTTACTTCCCCTTCAACAGTTCACTTTTTTTTGCCTAGCGAGTTTAAAATACAGAGAATTTTGCAGTTAGAATGCAACTGGTTAAAAAATGGAATTACTGGTTTCAGTAGCCTAGCTCAAAAGTGATTTATCATTCTCTCACCATCCCTACATTTTGGGCCACTAGAAGACAACACCTAAAAAGGTAGATTCCTGAACTACAGAACTCATTAACTCACATCAGCAACTTGAAAAATACAATTTTAGCTACTAAGCTTTATAATTGACATGGGCATAAACAGTAAAAGAAAAAAAACAATGCTGGTGTAAAGCAAGTTTTCCTTAACTGTACTTTATGATGTATGAATGTAACAGAGTAAGTAGTAGTGAGGCCTTGGAGTAAACCTATGTATTACCTTCCTTGTTTCTACATCTGCACAAAAAAGAAGCAACACAAATCATGCAAATAACTATTATCTAAATGATTTACTGACAGGTCAGGCTTTGTTGTATGGTTGTTTGGAGAATTTGGGGAGGGATATTTACATAAAAGCCCAGGTTTTCAACTGCCACAGAAGAAAACAATACCCCAAATCTTTCTTTGGAATATGAACTGAAAAGGTATCCCAGACTCACCATTAGAAGGGACAAGCTGAGCTGCATGTCTATAGTAAGACTCTGCCTGGCTGGTCTGATTCCTATAGCGAGCTAAGAAAACAGCAAAAAAACCCCAAGTTGAGGCACAAAATTCCACTCCCCTGCAGTTACTTTCTCAAAATGCAACTTACCTGCAGAGTATTTCATTAGTATTTCAGAAATATGCATCAAAAGAATGTAGTTACGCTGAACAGCACCAAGATTTGACACATTCAATTCTGAGGTGGCTGTTCTGTCTCAGACCTAAGACTGGCTTAGGGACAACAGTACCAAGAACCCCACATACAGAGAACAAAAAATATTTTTCATCCCTCTTTGCACGATCACCAACTAGATCTATTTCAGTTTGTTCCAAAAGCAACTGCAGATTCCTGTGAAAAGAGAACTTTCTACAACACAAAGTTTTACACAGATCAAAAAAGAAATAAACCTGTTGAACTTAATGTAAAAAAGAAACCCCATTTATGAAAGGCTGGCTTTCTAACTGATGCCATTGTATATAGGATGTTAGTGTTCTGGAATGGAGAAGTGTGCTAGTCTGCTGCAACAAGCTTTTGTAATAGTTACCGGTTTCAGCATTTCCTTGTGCCTACCATCTAGAATATGATTAGAATACTACAAGACAGACCCTAGCAGATCACTAGAAAGCCAGTGATTAACTGTCTCCATCTGTTAAGGTGTAACATACACTAGAGAAATCTAAACAGCATTTCTTTCCAGATCTTTCCCCCTGCAGCAACCACCAAAGACACAATCAGCAACTAGCTAGTGAAGTAGAGCACACTTGCTCCAGCAGTTGCCATTGTATGTGCAGATCCCTCTCTGGAAGATGAGCAGAGACTGAACTCCACATAACAGGCCTTTCCTTCTGAAACTCACCGATATCTCCCAGGTGGACAAGGCAGTGCTGGCAAATGTAGGAGCAGGAGCTGGACTGCGGCTTCACAATGGCACTGGTGTGCGTCTGTTTATTGCTAATGATCCCCAGCTGGGAAGACTTCACACGGCACGGCAGGTCTACATTAAAAACTGTGCACAATTCCTGTAATAGCTGCAAAAACGGGACTGGGTCAGTAGCCGCTCAAGACAGGCATGGGAAAGGCATCAAAACAAGTCACAAAACTAACAGAGCACCATTTAGAGGTGTGCTCACCACAGATGACCCAAAGACATGTGAGGTGAACAAGCTCAAGTTACTGAAAGTGAGACTTTAAAATACATTCTCCATATGGAATTCATTCAGTTCCATTGTGAGCACTGTGTTCATCTGCCCAGTAAGAAAAAGCCCTGCATCCCAAACCAGTGAATAACTCAACCCTCACGTTATTTAAATCACCAGGGATTTTTCAGTGGAGATCAACTATGGGAGGTCTACCGATATTGCCGGGTTTTTGTGGTTTCGCTTTGTCTTTTTGACTGTTTTGTTTTACAGTAGGAAGGAAGGAATTGGAACACAGTGGGTTTTATACCTTGATGAAGTGACACTGTTCTCTGAAAATAATAGAAAGGAACATCCCTCACTCTCCAAAGCAGCTTGTTCCAACATAAGAAACTGCACTATCCCAACTTAAACTTTAGAAAGAAGCTGGAACATAACCAAGTTTGTAAGCAACACAAGGCAATACAAATGTTCAGTGACTGAGCTGTCAATAAATACTTGTGCTAAGCCAACAGTGAGACTCTTTCAAGGAACAAGGCATCAGCTAATTGATCAAATATTTCAAAAGGTGATTAAAGCAAAACCTCAACTCTGCCATGTTGCAAATTAGTGTTTTTGAAGTTTTTCTGAACAGACTCCAGCAAATACTCTGCAAAGTAACAGTAACCAGAGAGTGAAGTGTTTGTTGGACTGAATTAAAAATGCAGGTAGGAAGTGACAGATTTTCTCCCAGCTGGAAATGTGCTCAGTCTCAAAATAAAACAGACCTACAGCAGGGTTGCACTTTCACATAAAGGCACAGAAAAAGCCCATGGCTGACAGAGACACACTCTGTCAACAGCTAAACATGCAATGTGATGCTTTTGCTTGCTACAGGAAGTGTTTTGTGTTACATCTCCCTCCCCTTTGGCTCTGTCTTTATACAGTAGACAAAAATCCCCAAGCAAGAGGGATCTCACAGATGAAATAAATAATGCTCTGAATAAAAGAGCAACTTGACATTTTCAAAGATGCCAAATTAAGAAAATTCATACTCTCTTTCAAAGATGTCACTTGTAGAAGCCTCACAACTGGAGAACAGGCACCTTGGCTGAGCCAAAGCTTTAGGCTGAAAATGTAATTAATATCAGCGCCAAACTCAGAAAGAGTAAAATTCCCTGATCCACTGCAGGAAGGAAAAAGGCTTTTGCAAGATAAACAGCGCAGACGGTAGAAAGCCCTTGGCTGTGGTGGCCTGTGGGCCCGTCAAAGCAGAGTTCGAAAGTGTCGCTTGGGATGTGGAAGCCCTAAGAGGAGAAATTCTCTCTGGGCTCGGATGAGAAGACATCTCCCAGGATCCCATTTCTCACCCCAGTACAATCCTGCTGGTTGGCCCATTGGCTCTCCACCCCTTCTCACCCTTATATGCTCTTTCCCTAGAAGCTTCTCCCTTTCCTGCCTCACCATTGGCCCCTTTAACCCAGCCACTCTCCTGCTCTTTCCCTACTGGCTCCCTTGTTCTGCCTATGCACTGCCCCCTGGCCCTCTCTCCATTGGTTCCTAATGCTCTCTGCCCCCCCATACTTAAACCCCTGGACAGCATTGTTTCCTGTCTTCGTCCTTGGACCGTTTCAAATGCGTGGCTGTGATAAGCATCTTCCATGGAACCCCATGCGAAGACCCTTCCTGCCTCTTTATCGTCGATGCAGTTAAGCAGCTATCCGGTGTGTGTGTCTGTGCGTGGCACCTGCCAAGCAGCTCTGCCAGGAGACGCTTCTGGGAAAGTTGCGGTACCTTACCACCAACTGCCCGCTGCAACACTTGGCAATCATTGACAGGCTGTCAAACTGGCTGCTTCCAACAAGCAGCTTTCCAAAAAAACAATGCTGAAGGGGAAAAAAAGGTAGCCACCTGAGTACCCTTGGGTTGGCCTTGCAGATGTCTGGAATCGAACTAGGAATTGATACAGTACAAATATACTACTCAGTACAACTGTGAGTGCTGTAAGCTCAAGACACTGTAAATTAGCCATGACAAAGTTTACTCTAAACACTGAGATAGGATTCAGCAACCACAATGTTGTTGATGCAGACACCAAATGAGGGGGGGAAAAAAGGAAAGAAAGGCAAATTATCTTTATTAAGGCCATTATCATACACTGACTCTTATTCTCCATAACTTGAAGCTGAAATCTAATGAAATCTAACATAGGAAAAGAATGTGGGCAAAAATATGTCAGTAAGAAATAAGTATATGAATACGAATCACACTCCTTTGGCAATTAACTGAAAACCTTGCCAAAGATTCTTAGCCCAAGAGCAGTCAACTATATAGTTTTACTTTAGGGGAAGAAAAGTTCCCAGAAGCGAACTAATGGTTCTAATTGTTGTCGAAAATAAAGACTTACGCCTCAGTGCTCATCATCGGTGTTAGGAGTCACAAGGAAGGGGCAAAGAACAAAACATTACGCCATCACACGCATCCTGTGCATCTGCATTTCTGTTCCTGAGTAACTTAATCCAAGAACAAACTGATTATCCTTACTTATCCTTCACTATACAGCAAATGAAAAGGAATGAAGACAATGGCCCACAAACACATACGAAGGAATGAGAAGCCAAATGGGAATTTTTAGAGAAATGGCAAAAAAAAAAGAACCAAAAATACAATGAAATCATCAGTTAACTCATCTGCTGAGCTCGAAGTTTTTCGTGTCGTCATTTCTGTAAGACATTACAATTAAAACACAAAATTGCTCACCACAGGTTACTGCGGAGACAGAGTAAATGGCTTTAAGAGGGACTGGAGAGCCAGTGAAGGCTAGACCGCCTAATAGTTAAGAGGATTCATACAGGAAGTAGTTCAAGAAGGCAACAGATGCACAGCCATAAAAAGCAAGAGACAGCACAAAGAAGTATCATTCTAACCTTTCCTGCTGCTTTATGATTGCTCTGAGCAGTCACGGCAGAACACAGTAAGAAGTGGACCTTTGACATTACTCAAAACAGTGGGGTTTAGGCTTTAAAGCAGATTCTAATAGAAAGGAACTTAAATTGCACCAAAACAACAACCAGATGCACAGAAGTTTCAGCTCAAGACTGATCAAAAGAAAGCCCATCACCAGGTGTGCAGACATCTCTTGCTGAGAGCACCAGGGTTAACAAGGTGCAGTGCTCAGTCCAATATAGCAGCAGTTTCCTAAGCTTAAGGGCAAAGAACAGATTTTACCCACCTAAAACTGATCCTCCACCCATCCTCTACTTTGTGCAACTCACCTGTGTGTAGAAGCCACTAGCTGCCTCTAAAAACAGAGAAAGGTTCGCCTGAACTTCGCTCCGATTCGGATTTGCTCTGTTTTTCGCCTGACCCTGGAGCGTTGTGATCTGATTTTTAAAGGCATGATTCCAACTGAAAATAAAAGCAGCATTTATCTTTTTACTTCGGAAGTGTCTTATGCAGATGGCGTAAGCAACAGGAAAGAACTGTTTAATTACATGGCATCAGACATGAAGAATATTCAAATTCAGGCAACATTCAGATGAGAATAAATGTTAAATATGGAATAACCACCTTTCCTTACCTCTCATATCTAGGGAAACAGATTCTGATATATATATAGCTAACATATACCGGTATATTTATATATGTATATGACTAACACTAATATCATTAATATTTGCTTGCAATGGTTCTGTTTTAGGCAACATAGAAGTCCCTCCCTAAAACAAGATGTGGGGTACAGAAATGAGGGTTAAAAATCATTCAGTAACTGGAAGCATAGACAGGACAACTCAGCCAGCCTACTTATCTGGCTTTCCTCAGTGCTGAAAGAACCACATGCTTAAATAAATTTATTACTACCCATGTGTGCACCTTAAGTAACAGAGAATGGATTCAGGGCATGGAGAAAACCCAGGTAAATCTTTCCCTGATTCTTAAGGTGTCATTAGCAACCCATTAAGTTGTCCCCTGATTATTCCTCCCTCTGCTCAGCTCTACCTCACAGGGCTAAAATGTGGCTCTTCAGCAGCTACTCAGCTCCTCTTAGACCATGCTCAAAGCTCCAGGTGATTACATCAGGCAAATTTCCGCCTTTCTGGAAAATGCAGCCTTCAGCCCTTCCCCAATAGCAAAAGAGACTGATGTTCCTTAGCTTCTCCGCCTCAGTCTGGCTCTCCAAAACCCACTCCTGTATGACATTGTGGCTTCTGAATTGACAGAAGTAAAACACTAACCTACTGAATACTCTTCATCAGCTCTGCAGTTTGTTCTCATGCTTCACCCAAAGCACAGCTCTCATTTTAAAGGAAGTAAGACAACCATTCCATAGGATACAACTGCTTTTCTGGAAGTCTCAAGGTTTCCTGCTCCCCAGCCCAGATTACATACATACACACAAATTCAGTGAGGTACTTACAGGTCCTGCTCCACTTTTTTATCTAAAGCATATTCCAAATCAGTCACTAGCATTTTTTGATATAAGTCCTGTAGAGCCTGTCTGGACGTCCAGACTTCTGCTGGACCCAGCTTCGAATCTGAATAAGAAAGAAAAAAAACCCAAAGACACAGCGGTTTTTGTTAACGCACAAATTTATGGAGTTATTCTGACTTTTCACTCATTTAACAAATGAAAGAATAGAGCTCAGTGTAAGATACACACCACCAAACACCTGCTTTTATTAGTTTCCTCAGAATAGTAAAATACAAGAACTACAGATGGGTTGAAGGTTGAGAGCTCACTAATTAAATGATGAGTCTCTGACAACACCAGAACTAGATATGAACAAAGTTAGCAGCTGGCAAGTTAAAAAACAAAGCAGATAGAAAGACAAGGTTCTCCGTAAGTTATGAAACTGCAGAATTTCTTGCCACTGGATGAATTTAGAAAAATTTCCACGGTAGCCTGAAAATAATTAGCGGACAATAAATCCATGGAGGGATGCTAAATAGAACAGTGCATGGACGCATGCTGTTGGCATTAGAGAACACCGTGGGCAAGTACTGCTGCATGCTTGCCATTTTCTAACTCTTCAGCAGCCATCTACTTTCCGTCCCAGAGGGTGAGTGCAAACACTGCTCCCTGCTACTGAGTTAGAGTCCAATTTCCCATGGCTTCTACAATCACCTGTGCTGGGGCTGCAGGAGCACAAGGGATGGGCCTCATCCCAGGGAAACAATCCTGATGCTGATGGTGGAGCCACTCCTGCTGGGTTAGGTGGATCCAGGTAGTTTTAATATTCCTGTGGGGACTACAGCAGCCTGCTACTTTCACTACACCAAGGTGGCAAGCACAGCTGAGCCAAGATTCATGAGGGAAGCTGGTACTGCAGGGCTGATGCATTAATATAAACCATTCCTATTTCCCTTTAATATATACAGCTTAAATCACAGCTCATAGCATTTCACTGTATCTAGGGCTGCACTTTCACAACACACGGTAGCACTTAGATCAGCATTTCCATCACCCAGGTTCCTTAAAACCACTCAAATCCTGGCTAAGCCAAAGTATAGCAGTTCCTGTGCTAGTCTGGGCAGGAGTCTCAGAGCGAAGTAGAGACATGACCTTAATCTCCAAATGTTTAGAACACCCAAAGTCAGCTTCAGAAGTATGTATTAGGTACAGGCAAAAGGGGCACAGTTGTTAAAATACTATTTATTTATATACAGAAGACAAGCCTTTAACATAAGGTCACACACTTTCCAAAAAATTCTTAGGAATGATAAGCAAAAGGAACACAAAACAAAAAACCAGGATTCACATATTATTAATAAGCTAGATCAATTGTATAATAAAGTCAACTACCTGTCATGTCAGCCTTCAGGACTTCTGCCTGCCTGTAAAAAAGCAGTAAGACAAATTAGAAACAGATCAATGTAACTGTATTATGCCAAAGCACATTCATGCAATAATGAATCCGCTTACAACTCACTCTGCTCTAGTTCACCCCATGCAGGATTTGAGCTCCTGTTGTTGAACAATGTGACTGCTTTTTGATCATCCCATAGCAGCAGTCAACCATTTGCTTTTTCCTGCTTATGCCTCTTTCTGAACAAATACAAACTAAAAATGCTTGCATCACGGTTTGTATTTTAAGCTTTATGTGGCAGCAGTGTCCTGCCAACATTAGTGATACCACTTACCTGGGAATTTGGTATCAACTCTAAGTTGACACACATGAAATGCAGGAGCCAACAGTCAGAGCAACACAAACTCCTGTCAGTCAGTGTCTGTCAGCACCTTGGTACAGCCCTCCTGCCCCCCATGCTGCACAAGTTTTTGTAGGGAGAAGGGATAAAAACTATGGCTTCCCCAATTACCTCTCTTCCTTGAACCACTTCCCTAAAGTAATAGTTTGATCAGGTTTTCAAGGAAAAAAAATACACGGTACACACAGAAAGAATGGCAACTACAGGTGACTATCTGCAACTCCTGCACTGAGCATCCTCTGCAAATCCCCACTGCTGTTGGAGGCTGGCAAATAGTTTCCCAAAAAGAGGAATACTGGGGCAATCTTCAACAAATAAATACTTCTGAACAGCCAGTGTCTGGCACCAGGAAATTGAGGTGCTGCAGTTAAGCACTGTGTCAGCAGTACATAAAGCTTCAAGGAGCAGCACTGCTAGCCTGTCTGATGGACACAATTAACCCAGGGCTGGCAGAGGGGACACGAGACTGCCTGGTTTGGCTGGGTTTGGGTGAGACATGTCCCTCTGCTCTTGCTACACTCAAGTGGTGACATAGATTAGGAGTGCAAGCTTTCTACACCAGACATGGAATCCTCCCAGAATATGAAATGCTCCCCTTCACCTGCCTTGGCAAAAAACAAACAAACAAAAAAAACAACAGATGGAAGACACACTGTGCCTAAAATGCATGTCAGATGCCGGTTTGGAAAAGAATGGAGAGCCAGGAGAAAGCACCACCTAATCCCTACAGAGGCTGCAGAAACCAGCATATACTTTCTCTTGCCAATGTGAAGTTATGGTGACTCTAAACAGTTTTTCAGTTTGTTTTGGGACTACCTACTGGCATCAAAGTATAGGGAAGTTTTGAGGTCCACATGAGAATTAAAAAGTTATCAGAATAGGATATACATCCGTAGAAAGATGTATATTGGCAAGTACCTTCACAAAATTTCTGTTTATTAAATGCAAGCATTATCTGTAACAGCTCACCATAGCCACCACAGTGTACTGTCCAAGAAGCAAGAGGATGCTCCAAGAGCTTTAATTGTCAAGAACAAAAGTCAAAGACAAAAGTCAAGAACATCTTAACTGGTATCAAAAGCGCTCCTCTGGAAATTACTTGTGGAACTGTGGTCATGACTTGGCAGTAGGTTTTCGAGAAATCTCAGAGACAAGCTAGAAAAAGCAATTTCTTTCTAACCTGTCTTCAATTCTAAATAGTTAAGTCCATTTCTTCTCAGAGTTCCCAAGAGAAAAGAATGTAAATATGAGAAAGTTTATGGTAAGGTGTTTGCCTAACCAATCAAAGGTTTCCTCTCTGTTCTTGTTGTGCCTTCCATTCTGGTGCTAGACACACACAGACGGGAGAGACAGGATGAGGATCGCAGCTCCAGCACCTGCTGTAGAAGCTGCTGATCTCTCCCTCTCTCTCAATCATCCTTTTATTAATATCTATCTACTTATCTATCTATAAATAAAGCCTTCTGATCATCAATCTATGAACACAGAGTGATTTGTAAACCAGGCCCTCAAAATAGGGCCGCATCTTTTCTACAAGGAACTACCTTCCACTAAGTACAATCTTTAAAAGGGTATAAAGGCGCTTTTTTTCCCAAAAAAGTTTGCCGTCCCTGTTGCCTAGAGAATTCAGATGAAGAGAGTCTCGGTCTCAACATCAGTGCGACTGCTAACAGATTCTCTGTAAATGCACAGATCGAATCATATGGCTAGACCTGAGCTTCTACCAAAAAGACTTATTTAAAAACACCTTTTTTTGGATGAGAAGACTCATGGGCTCACAGAACAAGAGACTTTAGCATGAATCTCTTCACCAGCCATAACACAGACTGCCTTTTATATTTCATAATATTGCAACAAGCTACACTGAAAGGATTGTCGCTCTAATTTTTAATAAAATGTATAGAAATTATTTCAATACTTCCTAGAGGCCAAAGGAATTAGGAGAGTAGGTCTAACATTAGCATGCTGCTAATGAGAGAGAGAGAAGATGCACCGTCCGTTCCTTAAACAAACTTCACAATGAGCATTTGCTGGTGCTCAGTGTCTCCTAGTGGGCACCGACTAGAGTTCACTGGTAATGACAGATAAGAGTTTCTCACAGTGCCAATGGCACCTTCTATCACCCATTTTTAACAAGCTTTTTTGGCCATATATTTTATTGCACCACCTCACAATGAATTTACATTAGAATGACTCATTCTGGGGCAAAAAAGGCTGCCTGCTAGAAAAGCTGGTAGAGCTTGTTTATACGTTGTATCATTTCAAAAATATTCTCAAGTACCTCCTTGCCCAGTTGGACTCAGCAGTTCAGTCAAGTCAAGCTTCCCTAAGTTTTTTTGTTCCAAAACCAAATAAGGACAAAACATAGTTCAAAAAATTACATTTCAAATATTTCCATATACCACCTTGATATTGATATATCATAATAGCTACTTTTTATCATTTCCTAACCAAATATGTTGAAATATGTAGATTCATCTCTGTGCTTTAGTCAAACTTTAAACTGAAATAAAACAGCCGCCCATCCAATTCAGTAAAAAAGTTTGACAGCTAAAGGAATTTTCATTTTATCCATAAAACTGAAAAGCTTCAAAACTTTAAAACACAATAGTCAGGACCATCTCTTGAGGTTCTAAAGGGATAAGATATATAAAAATTTAAGTCCCCACAGGAGAGAAAAAAAACTTTTCTTAAGAACCTGAGAATATATAAAGTTCAGTTTTGCTGGAACTCAGAGGCTACATTTAGTCTGGAATGAATCACTGGACTTAGCAAAGGAAGAGAAGAAAGACACATTTCATTTTCTCTCTTCCAAGTTTTTACCATTCTTGATCAATTAAGTTTTCCCAAAGCAGAAAAAGAAAACAAGTTGTTTCCCTTAAGCTGGTAAACACTACAAAAAGAAAAAATATTGGGATGTCTCTCACATATTTTGAAGTGTTCAACCCATCACACTGAAAGGTATATCAAAAGATCACGCAGCCCACTTACTCTTTAACACTACAGGAAGTTTGCTTAAATTAATGCTAAAATCATAAGAAAAGATCATACAACCTCTTTGGTTAACTACTCCATTTAAGTTTTCCTCTTGTTGCCATCTGACTTCCAACTCCATTTGCGTATCACTAAATAAATGGATCTATTTTACCATTGTCTCCATTGGAACCCATTTCTGTTCCAATATCAATCTTCAGTTCTGCTATAATTCAAAGGACTCAATCACAAATTTTCAGTTCTGCATACACCACCCTGCATCTCTAATAGGGCTATATCCATTTGACAGAAGCAGGGGTTTGCTAACAAGCTTCATTATCAAGCACAGATAAGCAAATAAAATTCAGCCCAAGTTCTCAAAGCAGCAGTTTTGTGTTACCTAGCTAACATCCTCTTATTTCTTAAAGTACAACAGGTCAAAGCCAAGCCTCACTTATACCACAGCTCTCTCATTTTCACAGCGAGGATGTGCCAGGCATGATGTGCTATGGCATGACAAGTTCTACAAAAAACGTGGAAAACCCCAGACCTCACAAAGCCAACATGGAACATAACACATTGCTTTCATGTGCCTGAAGGGGAACTCCACCTGGTTTTCCCCTGGCAGCCCTAGGCATCAGCAGCTGTATCAGTTCCCTTATCAAATCTCAGTAACACAATCCCCACCCTGCCCTTTGATAAGGAATTGAGGATTTACAGGACTAAAATGGGCAACAAATCCAGGCAGCCAGGCTTATAAAAGCCATCATAATCCAATCAGATGTTCAAACTAAAATTCATTAAATGGTCAGGAATTTCACTCCAAGCAGGAATTCATACTCCTGCAGTTCTCTTTCCTGGGGATGTGTGCAAAAACTGTAGCACAGTAAAAAGCACCTGAATGTGCCTTAGCAGGAGGTGACTGATCCCAAGGCTCATCAAGGGCACTGCCAGAAAGTTTTCATTCTTCTGAAAGGGAATAGAAAAATACAGAGAATATATAAAATAAATGTGGGAAATATTTCATTTTGAATAGAAAAGGTAAATTTTCTATGATAGCATAATAAAAGTCAAACACACTTAAATTAATATTTTTATTTAATAATTTCAATATCTGGCAAGGCTCACACCCAGAAGGAACTTCAAAGCAACACCTGCAACTACCATTTTAGATTTTCCTCAAAGTAACAGTTAACTTTAACAAAAAATTACAATGGTTTTAATACTCCATGGGTTTTTTTTTTCCTTATTTGTCTGTATTTAAGCATACCCATGCTGATTCAGGGTAGCTGGAAGCAGGAGGAAACACTAACAGCATGGACACTGAAGATTCCACAGCATGTTTAGGGGAGGTTGGTTGTTTAGGGAGTTTAGAAACTGTCTGGCTACTAATCCTTTACAACTAAAGGTTGGGTTCTGAAAGATAACTCTGACTTCCCTTAACTGTTTTGTAGACCGTAACTGTATCTCTAACTATGACCTGTCAAAGGGAAATATTTATATAGCAATCTTAGGACTGTGCATAAACCTACATGGTTTATACATGCCTGAATAACAGTAGTAGAGAACTTGTGAATAAACATCATCTTTGATTTTTCCTTCGCCTATTAATTCAACATCACCTGAATACAAACAATAGGCTTCAGACAACAGCTCCAGTTAACAGCCTCACACACTTTTTCCTGAAGGGGCAAATGGATGGAATCAGGATTTTGCAGAGATGTATAACATCCAATGAAGATTTTACTTATTAATTAGTGTATAGATTGTACCTACTCGTGCATCAGACACGTACTGTTTAACAACTCTAACAGCTTTACCTCTATAGAACAAGTTCCTAATTTTCTAAACTTTTAAGTATTGCCAACTAATTTGAATGACCATAGTTTGCACAAAATTCTGGAATCACTTGCTTTGGGAGCTCGCAGGTTTGGGTGATGTCAGCTCTTCCTGAGGTAGCAAGAGATCTTCAGGCTGTGGGTCATGGAATTAAAACTTCCATGTGCCTTGAAAGGACACTCCTCACACATGCCAATGAAAGACACCTTTAACAGAACCATCTTATTGTCAATTTTATGGGCTAACTAGTTTAAATCTTATTATTCCTCCTACAGGCAGCTGAAGTCAACCTAATTTCCTTGACCTGAAGTTTAATCAGATTATAACTGCAAATCAAAGCCACAGAAACAAGTATTTCAACACCTCTTAAAAAAAAAACCCAAAAACAACAAACTACACTTCTGCAAGCAGGTATTAAAGCAAAGCAATCACTACCTGAATACAAACCCCTTCACAAGGAATCCTGCTTTATTCCTTTTATGTTCTCATCTTAGCTGAGAAGGATGCTGAGAAATGGGGATACAGAACACGGTTTTTCTTAATCCCATCTTCCCTCCTTCTCCTCCATTAGAAGCAAGTCATAATAATCATCCTCAAAATGCAACCACAAAAGCAACTCTTTACAAGTTTGATCAGAGCTGACAATCCTCCTCCTTGGATAAGGATAGAAGTACCCTTGCAGTCAGCTTCATTCAAACTCATTTTCTTCCTCCAGTTTCATGGAAGTCAGTTTCTCTGTCCTAAAATTTTAAAATGATGTGACCTAAAGGTAAAAGTTCTCCTAAGGGAAGTTTTTATGTTCTTAATTTCTGATTTAATATAGAGCAGGAAATACAAATCTCCTACACTGCTCTCATCAGGCTTCTGGCATTCCACTGCCTCCACCAGAGCCTCTGCTCTCCCTCTCCTTACAACCTGGAGTCAGAACGTGAGCTAAATGCCTCAGAAATGGGGTCCACTCATTCAGGACCAGCAATATGCCTGGATCTGTGCCGTAGAACTCCAAAATTTAAGTCATGAGAGTAACCTGAAAATGATGTACCCAACAACCTGGATTTTCCAATTCAAGCAAGAATAGCTGGCAATAAATATACAGCATTAGGACTAGCTCAGGAAAGCTCAGCTGCATTTTCCATAGTAATTTTTTAAAAATACTGACTATGCTGTTTTTTAACTCATCATCTTGACCTACTAGTTATCTGTAATTTTACTAAAGACAACAGGGAGAAAAATAACCTCTAAATGGATGCTGCTCAACAAAGAAAAGCAAAAAACTCCAGTCACTGTTACATTGTTTACCTTCCAGGAGCTGACAGTGTAGCTCCATCAATAACCCTGACACTGTTTTCAGTATAAAAAAAATCTGGTTTAGAAATGGTAATTAGTATTAGCTACAAAAAGGCTGCTCAGGAAATAATCAATGGATACTTAATATGTGTGGAGATTCAAGACATTGATATATTTTCATATGTTAAGGAATACCTTCAAAAGAAAATTTCTAATAGCAAACAATAAAAAAGTAGTACATTTATGGAATACCCTGGCCCTAAGAGGTATGTGAGTGGTTTGCAACTGAACTTGCCACAATAATTCCCACAATATTTGAGACTGAGCAAGAAGAAGCAACAGAATTATGTTCTCAACAACAACAACAAAACCCCCCTGAACTATGCCTCTTTTCTCTCTTTCAAACCCTGATGAGGGCGCACCACTATCGGGTCTCAGTTGTGATAAATGTATAATAACACCAGCAGTAATTTGCTATATTACAGTCTCTGACTTGGTAAAACCCTTACATGTGTTAAGGGGCTGGAAGCTGCAGACAACAGATGTTAAAACAAGTGGCCATTATTTTACTTAACAGCTTTTGCACTATGAAAACCACTTCCAGAATTATGGAAAATGCAGAAATCTGAGCACTGAGATCAGCTTCAGATATCATCATCATATCAGTTTCAGAAAGTTCCACTCTTCATGTCAGCCCTGCAGAACTACGATCAGGTCAGGCAGCAGGTACCAGCCCTCCCTGGACACTGCACAGGATCTCCCAGACAAGCATAGATAATTCAATTCAAAGGAAGGAAATTATAGTCAATTCAGTGCCACACTTGCAATGCATATAAAATGTGTCCTCTTGCCTGTCCACGGAGTCTGAGAGCAGTGACACATATTTCCCTCTGGAAAAGCCACTCCATTTTCCATCAAGAGGGCAACAAATGCAGCATCTAAATTCTGTCTTTCAGCTCTACGAGATTCCTGCGGTCTCCAACCTCCACTAATAGCTTGGGATAGAAAACTC
The DNA here is from genome assembly GCA_013396875.1 of Vireo altiloquus. Taxonomy (NCBI): domain Eukaryota; kingdom Metazoa; phylum Chordata; class Aves; order Passeriformes; family Vireonidae; genus Vireo; species Vireo altiloquus. The sequence goes on along the minus strand of VZRF01000324.1, from coordinate 335,133 downwards.
AGATATCTTGCTCATTTTTGGTGTTCCCTACAGAACCCCTTCCTCTCAATTCCTGCCTCAAATTACCCCTTACGCAGTGGCAAATGCTGAGCTTTATGCTCAGTAAGGCTGGAATGACTCCGACAGAGAGGAAATGATCGTTAAAGAGGAGTCAGTTACTGGGATTTTGAGATACTGTCTTCATTGCTAAGCGGCAGATGGATAAAGAGGAAATCTATTATACAGTACCATCAGAGGTGGCAGAAATAAAGTACAAGTAATCCTTCATACTGTTTTTGTAGCAAGTTAGTTATAACAGATACAGTGGAGTTCAGCATTTTCAACATGTGCTCTCCAAGTCCTAATACTAAGATCTATGCCCAGATAGCCAAAGCCTTCCAAAACATAAGCCTTAAAGGAAAATTATTGATATTTAAATTACTGTGGTCATTCAGAAACTGTAAACTGTTTTTTGCCAATCCCATTCATTTTATGAATTCCCAATCATGTCAACATCACACAAAACACACATCTATGCACAAACAAACATACCCAAAAGTTTTAAACAGCTTTTCATAATTAAGAGGTTTGAAAGGACACCACATGGTATGGACAAGCCTTGATAAAAACACTCAGATTATATCTGAGTATGATCCTAATTGCAAGATGTATATTAGAAATTATTTTTGATTCTCCATCTTGAAATTAAATGCAGACCACACACTGAAAGCACAGTATCAGCAGAAGGCTGAACACCAGTCAGGGAGAATTATATCCTCCATTTATGATAATTAAATGGGTACTCAGTGCATCACTGCCAGTCAGCTTAAACTCAGTTTACAGGAGTAAACTCAGTTTACAGGAGTCTTATTAGCTGCTTCCCATTCTCTATCACAAACACAGAGGCAATGCTGTTCTGAGATCAACTTACTTTTCAACCAGAGAATATTAGAATAATTTCTGGCTTAGCAACACATGACTCTCCTGCAGTCCAGTCCTCTGCTGCTGGTTCTCCTCAGTTCAGGAATGGCTCATCCAGATGGGCTGTTGGCTACAATACCTGAGAGTCCACCACCAAAGCACATGGTACTCCTGGAATATGGGAAGTTACTCTGTTCTGTGTTCAGGGGAAGGAGAAACCTGACCAATCCAACCAGCACAGATCTAGCATATGTTATTAGTACAGCAGAAGGGAAGCAGATGGATACAGTACTACAAGAACTGTCCTCTCTGGGAAAGATGCAGCTTGAAGCTTTTGAGCCCCATCAAACACCAACAGTTCTGGAGGAAATCCAGCCTGGCTGAAGAGATGCAGCTCCCTGGCCGAAGTCCAGTTGACCTGTGTAGCTCTGTTCCAGCGGGCCCAAACTGCCTCCAAACAGATCCACTGCCACCATTGCCCCACTGAGCGGTCCCAGGTACTCCCAATTAACCAGTAACCTCCTTTCCCATTTTAAAAACTAATGGATTGGTTAAGAGCAAGCATCTGAGCAAACTTATAACTTCCAAGTTATAAATCTGCTTGTGAGGCCTAAATAATTCCATAAAAACAAGAAAACAATTTGATTTCAAATTTAAATCTCAAGACCTAAAGACAGAGTCCTTTCTAGTTCTGTGTCAGAAAAGTTCACATGATGTTCGGCTGACTACAAACCAGTATCTGCTTTATGAATCATATATGGAAAAAACTGGGGATTTAGCAGACCTTTACTAAACATAAACTGTAGAAAAGAATAATGTGAATGCAGTTTTCCAGACCACAGTCTCCCTTTCAGCAGTCAGATCAGACCTCATTATATCCTCATTACCTTCTGGAATGGCTGAGGACAAGGCTCTGTAGCAATGAATTTACACATCCCACCTGAAGATCCAATCATAAGGCTAGAAAGTACCTCAAAAGGTTATGTCGGCCATTCCATCACCCTGATGTAATTCCTGACAAACATTTAGTTGCTTGTTTTTGAAGTCCTACCAAGTCACCTCCATTGCTCAAAGCAGCATCCCGGACACTCTGCCAAACTGTTCCCACATGGCATTACATCTTGCCTTCGGGACTTGCCATGTGCCTCGGATTCACTCACTGCAGCTCCTTCCTCCCACCATATCCCACAGCAAACATCACCAGCCTTGCTCAACCCACTGCTACTTTTGGAAGGTGGTGAAGGGTACGGACTGTCCTCACTCAGAGAGGACATCTTCTGAATCTTTGAGGCATATTAAGTGAGAAGAGACAATGTGATCAAAAGATTTGCCATGTGACTACACAGTTGAGTTATTAACTCAACATTTGCGTGTTGCTCAGGCTGTACAAGTCAACGCAGTCCCGGCATTCCACTTTGCAACCACTATAGATTGGTCCTCATTGTCACTTGTTTTGTGTAGTATACCAATGTCCCGGTTTGAGACAAATTCAGAGGAGTATATCCCCTGATAGAAGGCAGGCCGTAGGTACCTGTGTACCCCTTCCCCCCCCCCACCAGGTTCGGGAAAGAAAACGACCCGGAGGAAAGTAAAGAGAAAAAAACCCTATTTATTAACAAAACACACAGGAAAAGGACAATAATGCTAAACAAATAAATCATTATCTGTGAGAGAAAAAAACCTGAGAAAAAAAAGTCCTCCTGGGTGTGGCCTCTCTCCTCCCGGAGCTGAAATGGCGTCGGGGAAATCCCCCTGCAAACCGGTGAAAAACCTCCCAGTGAGGCTCTGATGTTCTGATGCTCCAAGTCCAGAAGAGGAAAAAGAAGAAACCAAAGTCCCAGAAGAAAAAAAAGAAGAAAAACTCTGTCTTCCGTCTCTCGAAGAGAACAGAGCTGAGAGCTGGCAGGGAAAAAAACAAAAAAAGGTGCTTCCTCCTCCCCCTCTCTCTCTGTCCCAGCCGCTATCATTTCCCAACAACAAAGAGCCCTGACCTTGAAGTACAGAAGCACAGAACTGCCTGGGTTTTTTTTTTCTCCTCTCCCCTCTCAGGCTCAGTTTAAAGACATAGAAAGGCATAAAATTCATTTTCTGGGCATAGGCAGATGATATAGGATAAACCATAAAGTCACTCCAAGACATGTCCAAAAGAAGTTCAAAAATAGAGTAATTTTGGAACTGTGCTTCAGCATTTGACAATAAAGCAGGGAAACCTGGTGAATCATGCTGCTTTAATACCAAAATCTGAAATCCATATGTTCAACATCTTTTCCAGTTCTACATAAAAAATTTCCTGCAGCTGAGTTTTTAAAGACCCAAAGATCTTCATGTCTTCTGTATCTTTCCTTCCTGAAGACAAAACACTCTTGACCCACATCACCTAATGCTCCAGCACAGCAGTTTTCGAAGAATTATTTCAAGAATTAACAGAATCAGTTATACAGGACAGAAGATACATTTTTGTAACCATCTTTAATCAAAGAGTACTGATCTTGAATAAGTATCCCTAAATTCTGACCATATAATGTAATGTTACAGGCAGACACAGCACTTTTTTTAGTGCTGACTTCTGACTGGCCACCTATGATGGAAGCTACCAAAATAGTCTGAAGTTGCACAAGCAGCATCACCAAGCACTTGATATCATTAGAAACACACTGGAAATATTTTTCTTGGTACTTTCAAGTGTTAGAAATTATTTTAGTCTTTGATATCAAAATCAGAAAATGAGTACTTCACCTGAAGTCAGAGCTGAAGCCACAATCTCCTACAGCTGTCTTTGCCCCGAACCCGTATCTCCTACCATTTACCTCAAAACAAAATAAATCTCTAAATTAAACAGTCAGGGTATGTTCAAGCTGGGTGGAAAACCTGCCAGACGTTCATGCCCTGGCATAATCTATGTGACATGCTCCTAAATTAAGGCCTGCTGTAATAATTCAAATGCATGTCAACAATGCATATTAAGGATTTTATCACTTATTTTCTAGTTACAGTTTTCACATATATGTTCAACATTAGACCTATCTATTAAGACAAACTGAAACACCATCTAGATTTTTACTGCAAGTTTATTCTACATATTTTAATAATTTAATTTACAATCATTAACCAATTTATAAACTTCACCTTTTTCTAAAAATTGAAATAATATTTCCTTTATTTTACTAGTAACTGAAGCAGCATGTTTGAGCTCTGAAGAGCTGCTACAGTTTTCATGTTTCTATACACTTTTGGTGGGTCTGGGTCTTTCTTTAATACTTATAAATGTGGCTTAAATCCTTTGGACACTATTCTTACCAATAGATTGGCTTTTTCCAGGGAGTATCTGGCTGGATCAAGTCTCTCTGCTCAGACATTTGGTCATGGCATTGTCATCAACAAGTATTTGCACTACTTCAAGACAGACAATTTCAACAGCCAGAAGTTTTGTCCCATCCTTGCTTCTCCCCCTCTCCATAGGCCCAGAGGATTAACATTTCCATTTTCAGTTATTATTAGGCTAGTTTGGAAAATCTGCCCTAAAGACCCCTCATAACAGCTCAAGTGTACTTTGAATTAAGAGTGGGAATGCCCAAAGGCCCTGCCGAAACCAGTACTGCCAGGAACCAAAGCTGTCAAAGGTTGTTTGGGTTAAAAAAAGACTATCACACAGTCACAGCTGCTTGACACATAGCAATATCCACATGCTTTCTTTATATCACAGCAAGACCAACACAGGACATGGCAAATTAAATACCAGGAGAATTTCACTGCAACAGGCAGTAGCACAATTTACAGAACTATGATAAAGGGAGAAAATAGTCTTTCCAACAGATTTATCAAAAATTCATTTATTCTTGATGTGTAGGGAAGTTAAGATGGGGTAAATAACATAGCACAGACTACCAGGGGGTCCAGGGGCCCAGAACAGGCTGTCTCCAAACAAACTGCCCTTTGCTGTAGCCTGATCAAATACAAACAGCTCTCAAGGCCTCATTAAATCAAGGCATCATGAAACACCAAAGTCTGAAATAAAGACGTTTGATGGCCAAAAGGTCTGTTTTACCATTTTACAAACAAAAAGTCTAATCCCTGCCGGAGGTTCCTTTAAGTAGTTCAAGAAATATTCCCCACACTGTTTTGGCAGAATCAGTCTTAAAGGTTCCACACTCAGAATTAATTTCTCATTTTCTAACAGCTAGAAAGTAGCTCTGAGATAATTCAGCTGTACCAGAAGCAGGGTCTGCAGACTCAAAACAGACAATGCTTCAGAGGAGAGGAGGGGGAGAAATAAAATAAGTTTTATGCATATCACCATTAGACAAAGCAGAAAACTGTTCAATCAGGCTGAGCACTAGAGGACACTTTCAGCACCAAAACCAATGAAATTAGATGAGAAATAGACTGCTGATGTATTAGGGACATCGTAAGTACTTTCAGAAATATTATCTTCCTTTTCCCTGAAGATGGAAGAGAATATTAACTCTAGCAGGACTCCTAAGTACCTCAAAGGTATCTCTGATTTAAGTCCCATTAGTGAAATTCAGCCTATCACCCACAGCTCCGTAAGAATCCCAAGAGATTCAGAGACTCCTCAGCCTTCTGGTTGCTTATGATAATCCCTTGAATGTAGAAGCCAGTGTGAATAATCCAAGAAAAGTTCTACTGGAATACAGAAAGAAGAGAAAGCAGGCCTAATGTTACTCAAAAAAGTTTATTCCACCCCAACTCACAGCATTACACTGATCTGAACAAGTGCTGATTTAACTCAGAGGAATTTTAAATAATCAGCTTCAGAACACTGTTTAAGCCATTTCCCCCTCATCTGGTCATCTGGGAAGTCCCAAAGTTTACAATCAAAAATTTGTCTTAAATTCAAAGGGGAAGAGCAGCAGTGGGCAGACAAGTCTAGAAACGTGGCCCAAAGGCAGGACTCGGAGCAGGGCTGCACAAGTGGCAACTGGTGATGACTCCAGTACAGCTGTAACGCTTCCTGCAATACCTTGTCCAGTGTAACAACACAAATGCTCAGCACACACAAAGACACCAGCCCTCCATCCTGCATGGAATCGCAAGAAATGATGGCCCAGAGTTCTCATGTCACTTGACAACAAACAATTTGTTATTCCTCTATTAAGAAGGAGAAATAATCCCTCCCTGAGCACAAGAAAACCTGTTTTCCCAAACACCACTGAAATCTATGACCTCCCTCACAATACATTAAAAAGTATTACATTAAAAGGACCAAAGTATGCATCTCTGCTAATGATATTAAGAAAAAAATGTGGGTTTATCCCCCTCCTGCCTGACAGCAGCTGTGCAGTTTTTCCAGTAAGATGAGGACAATCCTCAAGTTCAAAGTAATGAAAGCAACAACTAATGTCCTCCCACATATACTCCTTACAAATTAAAGCTGCATTCTTTAACTGCTCTTCTACCAGACTGCTCCTACAAGTGAATCTCTGCTGCTGTTGTGAAGATCTATCAGCAGTGACGAAGAACCCTTAAACCTCTACAATCCCCAGCAGCTCTTCATCCAACAAAATCAGATCCTACAGCAAATTATCCTCTCTTCCCTCCCCAGCCACCAAGTACTTGAACTGCAGTTACTCCTCTTCTATACACATTTTTGCTGGTTGAGCAGGGCAGGGAAGATGTCAAGGCATTTATTCATCAAGTCACTGTCTTCTCCCATCAACCCAACCTTTCTTTCTCCAGTAGGAAGCACCAAGACATCTGAAATTGCCCACAACAGTCAATGTGGCAAACTAAAAAGCAGGCCAACTTCAGTTTCCATATAGATTGATTTAAACAGAGCTTTAAGTTGCTTAACTTAAAAGTTTGTGATATAATTCAGTGCCCAGATCAATTCATTTAGAGGCAAAAATCATCTCACTGGACCAAGATATGGTTACTTTTTAGAACTTCTTAGGACAGAAGAAACAGATTTTACAAGTAGCTGGAACATCACAGTATATTTAACACTGAATACTTAAATAAAACAGCTAATTCACCAAGAAAATGTACCTTCTTACCATGCACTGAAATGAAGAAACTGAGGACAAAAGACCCTCCAACCCCCTATACTGAGGGATGGGGGCAGCCATCTCAAAATGCTTTGGTGCACTTCCTCATCAACACTTCAGACAAGCATCACCCAGTTTTACTGCCACAACAGAATTTTCTCTTTTCCAATAAAGATCAAACTACATAGAAATATGGAGGTTAGAACAAAAACTAATTGCTACAAGAATCATCCCTGCCATCAAAAATAAATAAGTAAAATACAGCTGTAACTTTACTTACACTAACCTGCACTTCTAGGTCACTGGAGCACTGCTGTGCAAGTAACTTCATAGCAAAGCACAAAAAAAGTGCAGTAACAGCATCCACAATAAGTTGTGTTCTGCAGCTAGAGGAGACTCTCAGTCCAGACTAGAAAGAGGGGTACAGTTTGTTGACAGTGATACCAGGTACATTCTATAAGGATGATATTCTATATATAGCTACAGCCATATTCTAGGAAACAGACTATTTACTAGGGTTTACTAGTGAGCACTTTAATGATAACAAGCACTATCACTCCAAGCAGCAGTCCCACCCTGCTCTTAACCATTAAGTGCTCCAATCCTGTTGCACACCACTTCACTTTTTCTGTCAGCACATCTGTAGTAACACGATGAATGGGATCAAGAAACCACCTCAGACCCAACCCCGAGGGTAAAAAACAAAACTAATGCAGTTTTAACCTAGTGTGGTTCCCCAGTTCAGCTTACTTTATACTTGGTCATAAACTTATGCCATCAAATCAGAGTTGAGGGTGAGGGAGAGTGTGAAACTTCTGGAGTGTGAAACTTCTGTCAAGAGCTGTTCAAATTTAAAACCCACCCTTGGTCTGTATGGCCAAGCTTTTGCCAAGTCATAAGCAAGTCAGGTTCTGTGGTTACTGCAGCCCTCTTCTCTCTGGCACACATTCATCTTCCTGCCAGTCCTTCCAGCAGGAAAACATGCGCAGCACCTGCTAACCTGCACAGGCACTCCCATCCCTGCTTTTACCTCCCTACAGAGGAGCATGCTCAAACGTTGGCACAGAAACGAGCCCACCACAACTGAGGGGAAGTTCTGGAAGTGCTGCTTTACCCCAGCTGGGCTCTGCCTGCTTCTCTCTCAAACAGGCACACTCATTTGGATCACACAAACACAAACACCTTACCAGCTAACTTTCATTAAGTTATAATGGCAACAACCAACTTCAGCACATTTGAACAAGCCTTGTTTCCTTAAGAATCTAAGTTTAAAAAACAAAAAATTATCACAGGTACACCCAGACTTTAGCACTAGTTGTCCCCAGGTGGCAGGAGGATACTCAATAATTTGGATGCACATGATAGACAAAATGGAGCAACTAATAGTTGCCCAGAGACCTGAGGAGTATGGTGTGTACCTTGGGGCTCTCGGCAAGATGTATTTCTTTCAGCAGAAAGCTCAGTGAGGAACTGCTTGACACTTTTTTATTGTGATTCTTTTTTCGTCCATAGGTCACCACAAAAAGCTGGTTGATCCTAAGCAAATAGCAGCCATCATCAGTCTGCCTTTTTAAATTATTACCCTCATCCTCAAAGAAGAATAAGAAGTGTTGCTCGTATTAAATATTGGCAGAAATTCCAGTTATCAAATGGTGGAGACATCTTGTATGGAGAAAAAAATACAAAACTAGAAAGGAGACTTTATGTTCCCTCAAAAAAACATTGTGCTATGAGGTGCCTCCTGGAAGGCCAAAGCAAGCTCCACTACGTCTCCCCTGTTTAAAATTCAAGAGTAAACACTGTATGAAAGTAGCATTAATAATTTCAGAAAACAAAAAAGCTGGAGGGAATACTTTTCAAGAGTGACTGGTTTTGTTCTGATACCAAGACAAATCAAGAAAGCCGTGGAACAGCTGGAGCATAGCCTCCAGGGTAGTCAGGGCTGGAGCACTTGCATTTGGGACTGGAGGAGAGGCTGTGGGAGCCAGGCTTGGTCAGCCTGAGGGTAGGGAAGGCTCCAGGGCACCCACTGCTACCACATGCCTCCAGGGAGAGGACTGAGAAGATGGATCCAGGCTCTCTGTGTGGTGGGAGAACAAGGGACAATGGGCATGAACTAAAAAAGGAGAGGTTCAGACTGGATGTACAGAGAATCTTCTCCATCATGAGGACATTCAAGCAGTAGCACAGGCTGCCCCAAAACGCTGAGATGTCTCCACCCCTAGAGGTTTTCAAGCTCTGGGCACATGGTATTCTGGTTGGTGCCTCTCCAGCACAGAAAAGCATCACCTCTACATCATCCTGACCAGGAATCAGCACCAGAACATGCTCATACAAAGACTGCAATTACCTCTGCTCTACCTTCCTCCTTTAACAGTGAGGAAACACTGCAAGAGGTCCATTACAGGCCAGCAGACAGCAAAAGAGCAACCACGAAGAGACACAAGAGATGCAGAAGTTAATGGAGCTACTGATGAGTCTTCGAAAAGAGACCCACAATTTGAATTATTAAAGCAGCCAAACCTTTAATGAAGTTGGTTATAGCCTCATCATAAGGCTACAGGAAAACTGACTACTGGTTCATCGCACTGGAATTTCTAAGCAGTGTTCAAGCCCTGTAATTCAAGCACTTTTTATTCTACATTTCTGCTTGTGCTAAAAGCCACAATTTACCAGGGCAATGCCACATTTAACTGGTTACTGAGCTCACATCTTTTTGAAATGCAATTGAGTCATATGTCAAACTGCTAAACTTTTGAATCCTAGTTAACTCCATTTTGAATATTAACATATAAAATTGGCATTGAAGATCATTTCTCTAAAGTGAACAAACATGGACTAAAGCTCAACACTGGCTTATAAAACGGATGTGCTGAGAAGTTTCTGTGCTGTTGTGCCAGAAATCCTATCAGGGATGTTTTGCTTAAAAGTGACTTATTTTATATCTAGCAGGATAGATGAAACATCTACTGTAAGACAAGAGCCGCATGAGATTATTTTGGTTTATTTTTTGGGGAGTACTTGTAGATTCCCCAAGGAGCACAAATAGCATGGATACAAATTTTCAGCCAGATGCAATGAACAGAGAGACTTGAACTGTGTCCACTTCCTAAAGCATCTTTTAGGTTCTTATCTCCTAAAAGACCTCTGAAAGGTCTACTCATCTTACCAGATGCAATGCAAATCTTTGAGAAGTGACTCAAAAATTACTCCAGAGAAGTATGTAGGAAACTAGATGGGAGAGAATACACTCCAATACTCTTGACAGGTGACCTTGAAAAGGATAAGACTGGGAAAGCAAAAATCCCAAAAATCTGTTACAACATAGGAAGATGACTTAAAACCAGACTCTCCTGCAGCTTTTCAAAGACTCAGTACATGTAGCCTTATTTGCTCTTCCTGGAAGACTTCTGTAGGAGGCTCATGTGTTCCTCAGTTCTCTGACTGAAGGGGCACAATCCTTCAAGGACAGCATAGTAAAATAGCTGATCCACACACATGCAGAAAGCAAGAAACTAGAAGTGGAAAAGTTAAGATAGTCCAGCTAAAAGTTCCTTCTTCCCTGCTCATCTTTTCAGCAGTTTGATTCCTGCAGAGTCATTAGTTCACTAGTTATTCAACCATTACATGTTTGCCTTAGAAATGTAGCTCACTTCTACCTAAAATTCAAATACACAGAAAAATGATTGCTCACAGAAACTTTTCTGTCCCTCCTTAATGTTAAGACAATGAAGACAGCAGAGACTAATTTCTCCATGTCTTCATTCGGCACAATGAAGCTAAGCTTTGTTAAGCTGCCCTCTCACATTGTTACACTTTGGTCTATTCCTTCTTCATTACAGTTGGATTGAGTCTGTCCTGACACAATAAAAAGGAGGATGTCCTCCTCCTTAAGACAGAGGTCTAACAGGACTGGCTCCGAGAGTCTGAGGCTGTATTCCCAATTCCTTTTATGAGCTTGGGCTGCAGTAATCTGCAGCTGCATTTCTGCCCTATGCAAATCAAACAATTTAAATGTACACTCTGTGGATGTAAAAAGCCTTTCACAGCTTTTCAAGGAAACCTTACCCAAGCATACCTTCTACACAGAGAGCAAACCCAAATGGTCTTTAGAGGCAGAAGAAAGATGATGGACTACAGAGTGCTTGAAAGGTTTGGAAGAGGGACTGTCCTGTTGTTTTAGGAAGAGATAAGATTCTTGGTGACAGAGTCACTGCCTGTAACACATTAGTGCCACATGCTTCAGTCTTGTTGCTTTGGCACAATACAAACAAAACAGTCAGGATAAAGCAAGAACAACCCAGGACGAGCTGAAGTGTGGGAAGAACAAAGAGAGGCGAGGTGATTCCTGCCCACAGCTTGCAGGTAGGATTTCCAGCTTGGTGCAGCAGAATGCTAAGGAAGAGCCTGGTGGTACAGGAACATGACAGGGACAGGGGCAGGGACATGTGTGACTTCAGTGGTACAGCCTCCCACAACACAAAGGACATATGCAATCACAGGAAGGAACAGGGAGCCAGAGATTACAGTATTATTAAGACACATCCTACAATAAAAAAGCAAATCTTTTACTGGTAGAAGATTGCTAATAATAAGGCATTTAAGAGTTTTTTTGTAATGTAAGACGAAAGAAAGAATAAAGAAGTTTTATGACAGCATAGGTGTACTCACCTGGAAGAGAAAACGGTTCATAAACTAACTATTAGATTAAAAGATTGTATTTTTTTCTTTTTTGAATAAATAAACTTGAGGTGGGATCTGGGCTAACAGAAGGAAGCAGAGATAAACGACAAGATGAGGAGGAAGGGGAGGCTTTCTAAATGTAAAATCCTTGTCAAATTCACTCCTTCTAAATCCTTCCCAAGTCCTGAACTCCTCAGAAGGAGGATGCCTTTTTGGTATACCTGCTCCTTTTCCGTGAGGTGTTCTGGAAGAGTCAGGGGTGACACAACACGATCAACATGGGCACTTAGTACTTTACAGGTACTGAAAAGCCATTTGTAGCTGACGACACTGCTTTCCAAAACCACTAGAGAACGAGTACCTGGGTCTAAGTTCACCCAAACGGTAAGTTCACCCCAAAGCCTGTCAAAGTTCTGCTTCAACTCCGTGAGGTGTCTCGTGCTATCGACCTGAGGGACTCGGAAATGGTCCTGTTTCAAAGAACAGCCCTGGCAGCCTCATTCCTCTCCCAACCCCTCAGCTGACTGTCCCCAGCACCGACCGGCTGTGTCAGCCGTGACTGAGGGCTTCCAGCTGATGGCGAGGGCTGAGACACGACTCCTGCTACTCCCGGTTCTCCCAGAGCACCTCCCAGGGCTACGAGCACTGGTCCCGCTCCACCACCGGGGTCAAACTTCGCGGTCGCTCCACAACGGCGGGTTACCTCGCCACCTCCTTGGGAAGCGATGGAGAACTGCGGCAGGGAAGCCGGTGGACTCTCCTAGCCTCCCCGAGGCTCCAAGGCACCGGCGTGACCTTGCTGGGGAGCCCCTGGGCCATGCAGCAGCCAAGCCCGCCCGCCCGCCCGCGGAGCTCGGGAGCACGGTGACTGGGTCCCCCGCACCGCCCCAGGCACGTCCCGCTCACCGCCCAGCGCCCCTCGCTGCCGCTGCGAGGCCTGAGGGCTCCACGTTCGCCCGCTCCTCGCCGTCCCCGGGCNCCGCCGCCTCCCGCTGCCGCCATCTTCCCGTGCAGGGCCCGCGGGGAGGAAGGGGCGGGGTGTCCCCGCTCTGCGCTCCGGCCAAGCAGGACCGCCCGCGCCCCGCCGGCCCCGCCGCTCCGGCCCCTCGGCGGTCCAAGCAGCCCCGGCTTCGCCGCTCCGGCACCGGCAGCGTCCGCTCACCACTCTCCTGCCCCGCTGAGGCGCCGCGGCCCTCCCGCCGAGCCGGCTGCGCTTCCGGGCCAGACCCCGCCCCCGCCGGCACTTCCGGCGGCGCCATCGGCAAACCCTTCCCCCTCCCGCTGCCATGGCAACCATGGGGGCTGCGGGGCGTCGCCATGGCAACCGCGGCGCATCCCGAGGCCTGCATCTGCGGCCTGGCCCGCGCAGGGACACCCGGCTTTGTCATATCTCCCCTCTCGGCCCTCGGAGGGGCGCCTTGCCGAGAGGCCCATGGCGCTGGCGGGAGCCCTAGTCACGGAATCGCAGAAACAGAACGGGGCAGGTTGGAAGGGTCATCCAGTCCCACCTCCCTGCTCAAGCAAGGTCATTGGAGAGCACGAGGCACAGGACTGTATCCAGACGGGTCTGGAATATCCCCAGTGAGAGAGACTCCATACCCTCTCTGGTCTCTGTTCCAGTGCTTGGTCACTGCACAGGAATGAAATTCTTCCTCGTGTTCGGGTGGAACTTCCTGGGCATCCGTTTCTGCCCATAGTCTCTTGTCCCATTGCTGAGCCCCAGGGAGCAGAGTCCGGTCCCTGCTCTGAGCCCTTCCTGCACATAGGGACAGACAGGAATGAGGGCCCCTCTCAGCTAGGTCTCTTCTAGAGGCTGAACAGCCCCAGGTCCCTTAGCCTTTCCTTGTGAGAGAGCTGCTCCATCATCTCCACAGCCTCTGCTGGACCTGCTCCAGGAGCTCCAGGTCTCTTCTGTCCTGAGGAGCCCAGATCTGGACACAGCACTCCACATGTGCCTCACTACGGCTGAGCAGAGGGGCAGGATCACCTCCCTGACCCCTGGGAATGCTCTTCCTGATGCATCCCAGGGCTGTGTTGGCCTTCTTGGCCACAAGGGAACACTGCTGGCTCAATCCCTCAGCAAAAGGGTGGTAGTGGCCTTACACTTTTGTGAGAAGAAATGTTTCAGCAGGAACAGTGCATATAGGCTTGGACTTCCCGCCTAAAAACGTAGAACTATCAATCTTTGAAGAGACATTTAAAGTCATCAAGTCCAGCCATCAACAGTGTTGCTGAAGCACACACCAAGTGAAGGGAAAAAAGGAAAGAAAGGAAACTTATTTTTATTAAGGCCATTATCACTCACTGACTCTTATGCTTCATAATTTACAAGCTGAAGTTAACACTGGAGAGATGGTGGGCAAAAATATATCAATAAGGAATAAATGCATGAATAGGAATCACACCCATTTTGCAATTATAGAATAGAATCATGAAGGTTGGAAGAGACCCTTTAGGATCATCGCGTCCGACCATCAATCCAGCACTGCCATGGTAACCCCTAAACCACTAAACACGTCACCCAGTGCTACATCCAGATGTCTCTTGAACACCTCCAGAAATGGTGCCTCCATCACCTCTCTGGGCAAGAGAGGAAGGTAAGAGGGAGTCACAAACCAGACCTCCTGTTCCCTGCCTGGTTGCTGCACCCAAGGGATTCCTAGGGTTTGGCAGCTTGGGTGTCAGGCCCCAAGGATTACTCCAAAATATCTCAAATTTGCCTCATCTACATTACCCAAAGCCCCTGATGCTACCAGCCCCACTGCCTGGGAGGCAGCAAGGTCAGGCACTGGATGGGTTCCACACCAGGGATATGGCCCAGGAATATGGCCCATGGCCCCAGAGTTGGCACATAGAATCCCAGCATGGTTTGGGTGGGAATGGACATTGAAGATCATTTCCTTCTAACCCCCATGACGTGGGCAGGGACACCTCCCACTAGACAAGGTTGCTCTGAGCCCTGTGCAACCTGGCCTGGAATACTTCCCAGGGATGGGGCAGTCACAGCTGCTCTGGGCAACCTGTGCCACGGCCTCACCACCCTCACAGGGAGGAATTTCTGCTCGATATCCCATCCAACCCTGCATTCTGGCAGTGGGAAACCGTTCTCCCTTGTCCTGTTGCTCTATCCCATTTAAATAGTCTCTCTCCATCCTTGCTGTAGACTCCCCTCGGATGCTGCAAGTCCACAGTTAGGTCACATTGAAACTTCTTTTCTCCAGGCTGAACAACCCCAATTCTCCCAGCCTTTCCTTGTATCAAAGCTGCTCCATCCCTCTGATCATCTTGGTAGCCTTGTCTGGACTCATTCCAACAGCTCTATGTCCTTCCTGTCCTGGGGACTCGAGCTGGACATAGTGTTCCAGAGGGTGGTCTCAGCATGGAGCCAGGACATGGGCACATCAGGCAGTAACCTTACACCTGGGTATAACATTCTATCACAGCTCAATATTTACACTTCTCCCATTATTTATACCACATGGTCTCACCTCCCATGCTAACTTGGTGCCTTGTTTTGCGCTCCAACTTGTCTTTTTATGGCAGGAAAAGTCCCGCTCAGTTCAGTGTCCATTCGAGCATGTGGGCCAGTCTGAAGAAGTGAGGCAGAGGACAATTTGGGATCAGATGAGCACAAGGTGGCTGGCAAATGCAAGTTGTGTTATTTGAGTCTGCAAGTGACCCTGAGGACAAAATGAAATATCAGGTTTCAAAAATAAATCTCCCACATTTTTTCAGGTTGAAAAAACAACCTGTTTAAGGAAATGATTTTCAGGGCCTTGTATGTTCAAATGGGAACCTTGCAAGGCTGCAGAATGATTTTCCTGGTTTCAGTGCAACCAGGGCTGGGCAGCGAGCCATGGCCAAAACTCCCATGGAATCCAGTGCAGCCCCTCAGGCAGGCTGCACCAGGGCCTGGGCTCAGCTCCATCCCTCCAGACTCTCAGCTGCAGAGCAGGAGCAAACTGGTTCTGCACTGGGCGAAATGGTGCTGCTCTTGCCTGCCTGGAGCCTGTTCTGTGATAAACCAGGCTGAGTTTGTGCTCTGAGATTTTATCTCCTGGATCAATGCACAAATGCAACTCTTAGAAGCTGCATCTCTCAGGACGGATTGTCCAGGACCCTCCCTGGACCCTTCATGCTGTCTGTGTGATTGGGAGCCTTATCCTTCTGCTCCTGAGCCAACATGCTCAGGGCATCATGCACCTGATTGTGGCCTTCCAGTACCTGAAGGAGCCAACAAGAAAGATGGAGAGGGGCTTTGGACAAGGGTCTGAAGTGACAGGACAAACTCCTAGGGCTCACCTCATTCCAACCCCCCTGCCATGGGCAGCGACACCTTCCATTATCCCAGGTTACTCCAAGCCCTATCCAGCATGGCCTGGAACACTTTCGGGGATCATGGGGCAGCCACAGCTTCTCTGGGCACCCTGTGCTGGTGTCACACCACCCTCACAGGAAAGAATTTCTTCCCAATATTCCATCTAACCCTGCCCTCTGTCAGTATAAATAAAGGCATCCCCCCTTGTCCTGTCATTCCAGGCCCCTGTCCAAAGTCACTCTCCATCTTTCCAGTCAGTTCCCTTCAGGTACTGGGAGGTCACAATTAGGTCACCTCAAAAGCTTCTCTTCTCCAGGTGAACAATCCCAATTCCTCCTGTGTCCTTTCTTGATCAGCACAGTTCTCATCCATGACACCACAAAGGGCTCCCTGGAGGCATCATGCTCGTGCTACATCAGGCACAAAGAGCAGCAGCATCAAATCAGAGACTGTCTTGTTTAGTCTTGCCTGAGTCCAAACCACTTCCAGAGCCATCCCAAAAGACCACAGAGGTTCCCATGGGGCAGAACTGACTTCTGAGTCTTGGGCAGTAGGGAACAGGCAACCCTGGGTATTTTCAAGAGAATCTGCTGTGTATCATTGGCAATGTTTTTTAACCAGCTTAATGCCAATATAAATTTCCAACCAGAGCCACACCTAAGGGCAGCTGCATGAGGAAACTTGTGGTCAGGACAACCTGCCCAGTCACAAGGTCTCCCTTCACCTTTTCTCACTCCTCTTTAATATCTTCCAGACAAAGAAGCAAAGAAAGTCACAATCTTTTCAGGCTTTTCCTTGTTTTTCAGGGCTTTTCCTCTGAATTGTGGGGTCTTTTGCTTCCCTCCAAGTTTCTGCACTGTTGAAATAGATCTGTCCATTAGGACAGCGTGTACAAGAGTTTCTCTCCCACAACTTCTCTTCTTGACTCTCAGAAGGCTCTTTCACGACTCCAGATTTGTCATCAGATTGTCTCACATAACATTTTTGAGGGCTTTACATTGCTGCTGCTGATTGCTCTTCTCTATTTCTTACAAAATTCTAATAATGCAAACCTTTTGTTGCACACAGCAAGGAGGTAATTTTCTTCTGTCAAATCTTACCTTAATCTTCCCAAATCTTCAAGTCAATCTCCCCTTAGTTTTGTTCCGAGAGATCTGTGATAAAAGAAGAGGTCAACTTGTATTATCTTCTTTGTTATTTATGGGTCAATAACTGTAGCCTACCATTTTATTAATATCACAGCATGGGAAAGAATTTGGTCCCCAGAGAAGGAGGGTAGACCAGAGACACTATGAACCTATTGAATAACCCCAGCCCTCAGCCACAATGCAGCCAAAATGCCCAGGAGTTAAGCTGCTCTGCTCTCCAGAGGGAAGGTCTTGTAATCCCAAATGTGAATCCATTTTACATCTTTCGACTGCCTGTCTCTGAGCTCAGTATTTCATAGACCTTGGATGTGTTTATTCTCAAAACACTGATTTAGCACCTCTAAGAGGAAAGCAAGGACTATTCCCACTAACAGATAGTCAGGGGAACAGAAAAGATTTCCTCAAGGTCATTTAAGACAGCAATGGAGAGGTGGACCACATGGAGCCTGCTTCCATCTTTCTTCATTAACGCTAACATCTTTAATTGTCCAGGGATACCCTGTGAGGCTCACTGAGTCCACGGTCTTCTCTTTGTGTGTGTATATTCCGCTCCTGTTTTCATGCATAGATATGGCACTGTACAGCCCTCTGTCTCTGTGCCAAACTTTGGCTTTTATGTCTTTGAGACATCACATTCTCCTCCTGCTTGGGATGAAAACCTGGGGTCAAGGAAAGACGAATGTACAGCTCAACAGCTGAATGATGAAATATCAAATTCTTTGCAGGTTTGGCGATTATTTCAATCTAAATGTTGTGAATATGGGAAATTAGCACTCAACAGCATTTGAAGGAATAAACAAAGCATGAAGATACCTAAACAACCCTAATTTTGTCCTCTCTTCTTCCTGATCAGTAATTATGTTATCATGATTAAAGTGTGTTTGTTGTCATCCAAGATTATCCTACTTAGATCTTGAATTGTTAGTCACAAAAGCCTCATCTTACCTTAATAATAACCTCTTTTCCCCAAATATAGCCTGTATGCAAAACCTCAGGAATTTCAGCAGTGTAGAGGTTTGTTAAGCCTTCGTTATTCCCTTGCAAATATCACCCAGAAGAGAAAAAAAATGTAAAAATAGGCCTCATTTCTTAGAGAAATTCCTTCCAATCCTTATAATTCATAAAGTAACAGATTTCCTTTTAATTTTTTGAGAATAAGTGCTGCACGTTGTGGGCAGAAGTACCCTTTCACACTAACTAAAAGCTAACTCACTTTTAGAAGGGAGAGAGCAAGCAGCCATTCCCAGGGATCCATGTTGAGTGCCTCGGCCTCACTCCCCATCCCAGGAACCCAGCTCCGATTCCGCCTCAGCAGATTGATCCGAGCTGTAACCTCAGAAACAGAGACATTAAAAGGGCTGCCAAGATAATTGCATCCATGGCCAGTGTTCAGCTGGTGTTGCTGAATGTGAGCAAGAGGGAAATTGGTTTCCAGGCTGACCTTCCCCAGGACATACCCTCAAATGTCAGTCCAGTGTCCCAGAAACACTGCACAGCACTTGGAGTCAGTTCACAGAGGCCACAACAAGGGTGTTAGGTCCTCAACCTTGATAGATTTCCAGAAGCTTTATCTCATGTCACCCTTTGGCATCTTCTTCCAGTGCATGATGAACCAAGCCCCGAGAAGAACTCCCCGTGCTACTCAAAAGTTTTCAGACCTCAGTTATAGGTCATGTCTTTCACTGACTGCTCTTCAGCCTTGCTTACTCCTTCCTTGTTTGAATGCCTGCTTCTACCATGGGTCATCCAAAATGGAAGATTTCTCCCTTTGGGCCAGGCTGTCCCATCTCATGTGGCCTCAGACCTGGTCGCTGTGGGTTTGGCAGCTCCCTCCATCTCAACTAGGCTCTTACCATAGCAGCTACCTCCAAGTGCTTTGATTTATTGTCCTGTGCCATTGTTCCATGAGCAACTGGTTCAGCTTGGCCTGTCCAGCCTGGCCCAATCTGCCAGTTCAGTCTGGCTTCCTTATATTTGCAAATCATTTCCCTCCCATGGGCTGAGTTTGCAAGCCTGAGTTTTGGCTAGATACATTCAGATTATATCTCAAAAGTGGGTGTAAATTGAAAACCTGCTTTTGTGGAAACCAGAGTTTTTATTGCAACGGGGCCATCAAGTGAGGAACTCCTTACTCAAGATCTTTTGCTCCTTAATTCCCAATGAAAGGCCTTTTCATTTTTTTTCTTTTAAAGTGCATTGTTGCATTACAAAAATTTCTTCGAGTCACAGTGCTGGCGTTGGGGAGCAGAACTGAATCTGATTCTTAGACCTGGTCAGGAAAGGCTCCAAAATATGCCAGTAAGGGTTCACAAATAGTTTAAGCCCCTCTAATTGTCCTTTTCTCTAATAGATTTGGGGGTTTTTTAAGAATTTGCAGACTGTCAGTTTAAAAGCCCTAAGCTGGAAGGTTTCCCTTCCTCCTCCCAAGCCCAAGAGGAGGGACAAGGTGAGAGGCAGTGCTGGGAGAACTCACCCCAGTGAATACAGCCATGATCTTCTTGCCTTCTGCTGCATGGCCCACAACTCTTGGGGCCCGGCTGTGCAGGCAGTGAAAAGCTGGACAAATCCATGTACAGAAATACCCTTGGTGTGAGCCACAGGTCATATTTCAGGTGTGCTTAACAGGTCTCAAGTCCCACAGGCTACAATTTTGCAGTGCTGATATGAGCTCCTCATGTAGGCAGGTCCCTGTGTTTCTCCATGCTATTTTCTTCCTCAGAGAATAAACCCCAGCTAATCATCCTTCTGCCCTCTCTGTGTCCTGCTGTACCAGCTCTGCAGATGGCAGATGGCTGCTTGCCACCGTGGGATGGGTTGGAGCCCAAATCTGCTGGGTATCTTGGGGTTCTCCAGCACTGCACAACAATCACAGGGAGGGCTGCCAGGGAACATCTGGCTCCTGCATCTGGGGCTGTTGTCTTCAGCCATGGGACATCTGCACCCACATGTTCAGGGAAAGCAGCAAGAAAAAGAAAATACATGCTGGGTTGGAAAATATCGAGGGGAAGAAAGGTGAAATAACCACTGCACGGCCTTGCAGGCATCGCTCCTGCACCAAAACCGGCCTCCGCTCCCCAGCCAGCAGCGTTGCTAAGTGACAGCTGATTTACTACATCACTCACCATCCGCCAGGCAGCAGGAAAGCCAGGGAAGTGCTACAAACAGGGCTGCCCAGATCTCATCCTCACCAGGGCCAGGCAGTGCTGGCCAGACCTTGCCCCCACCATGGGCAGGCAGTGCATAACCCATTTCTGGACAGGTGATCCTGACCTTTCAGTAGTGTTTAAGGTCAAACCCCCGTGTGAAATGAAGCAGCCAAAGGGATTCAGCTGCATGGCAGGAGCTGTCAGGACCAGCGGGATGTGTTTGGCATCACCAGGCAGTGGGAGAACTTGGCCTCAGGCAGTTTTGTTTATTTGTGCCTTCTGCAACAGCAACACTTTGTGCCCTACAGCTGCAGGTTGTATAAGCTACAGAAGGGAAAACATGCTCACCTGCAAAATTTCCTATGCAAAATTAGCAGGGAATGGGGTTAGGATTAACAAAAAATTCAACTGTCTCACCTCAACTTCAGCCTCTTCTATATAAAAGGAATCAGTGAAGAATCTTCTCATAAAGGGCATCCCCCCATATTTCATATCAGTGCAGTTGTACCACCCCCAAGGGAAGGGCGTAGGACATTATCCTTGGTGGGAACATGCAGGAGAGGAGCACTCTTTTCCCTGATGACAGAACCTGTGGTTTTAAAGGCAGAGTTATGCTGAGCACAGCACCAGTGGTAAACTGCAGAGACACTTCTATTCCTAAGGTTGTGAGTCTCTCCTTTTCAGGGTAAGCTTGGAGGAGCAGTACAGACAAAAGCCCAACACAACCCCAAGATCTAATCCCACTGAATCATTGTATGTTCATACAGAGCTAGTAAGAAGGTAGAGCACTGTCCCCTTACCGACTTGATGTTTTTTGTTCATTTATTTATCACCCTTTCCCCATACAGCCAATGAAAGGGATGGATGTTCCTCCCACGGCCTTTCTTGCAGCTCAGCCCAACAAGCAAAGGTGACACTTATGGTTTCAGGACGCCTCATCTCCCCATCAATCAAGCCATCTTGCAGCAGTTCTGCCACATCTGTACCACCTACTAGCCCACTGTTGTGGGCCTCCGGAGACTAACACTGAGAGCAAAACTCTAAGAACCTAGTAATTTTGTGTTTGCAGCAGCTAGCTCCCCATCTGGCTTTCTGCTGGTAAGAAAACAAGATTCCTTGAAGGATTTTTGCCTGTAGACAGACATTTACACCCTTAACAACATTGTTTTCTCCTACTTGAGAGTATTCTCCTAGTATTTTTATTGTTACTTCTTTTCCTTACTATGAGAGGCTCTGGCCAATGCATGTAAGCTGCTTTCTCCATTCCACACTGCATGTGCTGTATATGTGGAGTTTTTAATGTCTTGCTTAAATTTTGGCACCCCTGTCTGCTTCCTTACTTATCCCCAAACTGCAAAGCCTATTCAAAGGGGGCTGTCAGCTCTCAAACTCTCCCTGGAAGTGTCCAAGGCCAGGTTGGAGGGGGCTTGGAGCAACCTGGTCTAAAGAAAGGTGTCCCTGCCCATGACACAGGGTTGGGATAAGATTATCTTTCAGACCTCTTCCAATCCAAATCACTTGATGATTCTATGATTTTATGAAACATCAGTGAGTTTTGAGCCAACTTGATGCCAAAAAGGATCACCCTGTTAATATATCCCACATCTCCCTGGGGATCAGCATGAAGTCAAAGTGGAAAAACAGGAAACAAGAGGCAGAATGCACCAGCTGCCTCAGCATCTCTCTCCCTCAACAACAGCTTAGTCTGAATTAAAAATCAGGATAAAAATATAACCCCAGAGGTATTACCACACCCGTATGCAGTGAGAGAGACCACCCCTTGCTATCAATGTGTGCTTCTGAGAGTGTGAGTGCAGCCAGGGCCTCCACAACAAGGATTTAACAAAGAGATTCATAATCATCTTGGGTTCATTCCCTTGTGGTCTTGCTCCTTCATGTCATTCAGGGTGATGAGTATCTCAGCACCTGGTTGAGCTGGGAGGGAAAAAGTTTTCAAGCAAAGGAATGGGAATAATTAATCTTAACAGGACAAGGAGAAACACAGCCCACTGCTGTGCATAGGGCTAAAAGTCTCTGCCATGAGAAGGCAGAAATGAGTGTCTGAGGGGTGTTCTCTTAAGGAGGACGAAGACAGATGAAGGTAGAAAGGGAGACCTGTTGGTGGCAAATAACTCCCTGCTGAGAGAAAGATCTGCGAGTAGGAGCCAGAGATAAGGCCAGGACAGCCTTCAGGAAGGGGCTGAAGGCAGCCTCCTGTAGCTCTCCTTCAGTAGCTGTAAGCAGAGAGAGCTCTGCAGGCCCTTGCTCAGGGCAAGGAGCTTCTTTAGTGGAGAACACCAATGCTGTGGTCTGAAAAATGAAAAATTTAGAGAATTAGACAGTTGGATAGTCTGGGACTAGTTTACCTTGCCATAAAGACTGGTTTTTGGTGAATGCATAGCATCTACTTGATACTGGTCTCTTTCAGGCAATGAAATGAATGTGTTGGGTGAAACTGAAGCCCCCCATGTTATTTTCCCCACAAAACCCCAGAAAAGGATGCTGCAGCAATGTGCTCGGGCTGGAGCAGCTGGGAGGCCTCTGCAGGTCCCAGGCTGGGATAACCTGAGCAGGACAGGGGGAGCACATGTAGCTGCTCATGAGCACTGAGTTGTGCAGATCACAGAATCAGTTAGGCTGGAAAAGACCTCTGAGGTCATCAAGTTCAATCTGTGACTGATTACCACCATGTCAACTATGTTATGCCATTAAGTGCCATGTCCAGTCTTTCCTTAAACACCTCCAGGGTCTAATGACCCTTTCTGTGAAGAAATTCCACCTGATGTCTGTCAGCCTAAGACTATGTCTCCTTGTCTGGGCTGGTTGCCTGGGAGAAAATACTGACCCCCTGACCTGCTTACACCCTCCTTTCAGGGAGTTGTAGGGCGTGATAGGGTCATCTTTCAGCCTCCTCATCTGCAGGCTAAACTTCCTATTACATCTCCTCAGTCCTGGGGATGCCAGTGTGTCCCTGCGGCACCTCTGTGTGTGTGTGTATATAGAGCGTATGCGGATGTGTACCCATCTGTGTGTGTGTGCATGGGCGCCTTTGTGCCGGGGCGTGTGCCCTCTCCCTGCCGCGGGGATGGATGCGTGCCCGTGGGGTGTGCACGAGTGTACACGCACACACGCGTGTGTAGGACTCCGCGGGGGGCACGCCCCGGGCCGTGCTGGCGAGGGGCGGCCCCGGCCCCGCTCCCGCAGCCGCGGCGCCGCCCCCGCTCCCTCCCGGCCCCGCTCCATC
>VZRF01000324.1:285621-311660 GCA_013396875.1 Vireo altiloquus | reverse complement strand
GGGGGGCGGGTTGGGGGTGGAGGAGGGGGGGGATGGCGCCTGGGGGCTGCACCTCAGGGTTGGGATGGGGGCGTTGGGGAGGGAGAGGATGTCGGTGCGGGTTTGGGGGCGCAGCTCCGCTCCCGGGGATCGCGGCGGGGCCGGGCGCTGTCCGCGGCTGATGGTTCTGAAGGCGCCGCGGGCGGGGACCGCCCAGGCCTCCCGAACCAGTTCCCCGTCCCTGGCAGCGGACCGCAGTCCCTTGGGGCTGTNGCCGCCGCGGCGCCCCCCCCGCCCCCCCCCGGCCCCGCTCCATCCCTCCGCCCTCCTCCCTCCCGCAGCCGCACCGAGCCACAGACCGCGACGGGGCCGGGCAGGGCCGCATCATGACCGAGACCACCAAGACCCACGTTATCCTGCTGGCCTGCGGCAGCTTCAACCCCATCACCAAGGGNGGGCGCTGTCCGCGGCTGATGGTTCTGAAGGCGCCGCGGGCGGGGACCGCCCAGGCCTCCCGAACCAGTTCCCCGTCCCTGGCAGCGGACCGCAGTCCCTTGGGGCTGTCCCTCTAGGATGGCCGAGTTCCCCGCTCTGCACTCATCTTCTCACGCCCCCACCCCCGCAGCCCCCGGGGTCGGTCCTGGCGCTGTTTGTCCACTGCTACTCTTCCTCGGGTCTGTGAGTCTGCAGCCGCTGCAGCACTTCCATTTCCTCTGACCAGGGAGGAGATAGAGCCAAGCAGACACAGCCAGGTACAAAAGTCAACAAAAATACAGGCACTTAATGTAGATTTTGGATTACTCAACCATTAGACTGATACTAGGTCTAAGGAACGGGAAAGGTTCATGTGAGATGATGGATATTACCGAGCATTCCTGTGATGATAGACATGATGGGGATGCTAGAATCACTGCTACAGCCTGCTTAGGCAAGACAAGAGGGAGGGAAGGAGGAAGAGAAGGAGGGAGGGAGAAAGGGCAGTCTCCATCAAAGGCAGTCTGACATGCCATAAATACTGACGGTTTGGGTAAAGAATGAAAATGCTTGGAAATCCCTATGCAAACAGCAGCTCATTGGCTGGGGAGCAGTCCTGTGAGGGTGAAGTGTCCACTGCAGACCACTGAAAAAATGGGTGTAGAAAGATCAGCTCCTCTAATATCCTTTCTTGGAGTGCAGAGACAGGATTCATCCTTTATGTCAGATAGGAGATTTAAGGCTGGGAAGCAGATACCGAAGGTCTTGTGCTACCAGTGGAGAAGCATCCCTGGGGTTTCTAAAAAGCTCTATATAAGTTTCTAAGTATATAAACTATACAAAAATAATTGAAATCAGCTTGGGGTATTTCTGCATCAGACCTTGTTTTTCTAGAACGTAATGAGTTAGGCATCAGGTTAGAAAAGGATGGTTTTCTAGAAGCAAATGATCACATTGTTCCATTTCATAAGTGCCAGCAAAATGTAGTCCTGGGCACCAATATGCTTGAAATTTTTTAAAAAATCCTATTCCCTAAGCAAAAAGAAATTGCCAACAAGGATTAAGAGAAACTATTTAAAAATAAAAACAATTATTAAATTAAATTACAGGGAATTGTTTGATGGAAGCAACCACTGATGAAAAAGATTTCTGTAATTCACATTTAGTCTTATTTTGATTAAGTAATACTAAAGATATCTGTGTGGCCCTTATTCAGTGGACTAACAACAAGTAACAAAATGTATTTTAGAAAATAAGGATCAGTGAAATATAAGGATCAGTTAAAATAAGGATCAGTGAAGCATGCAGTGTGTGTTCTTATAGCCTTACAATGAGATTTTCTTTTTGCTCAGTACTGTTCAATATCTTCATCAGAGATGTGAAAGAAAATATATAATTCCTGATGGTAAAAAGTGGCCATGACCTCAAAATGGGCAGAATAGCAATTCCTGCTGGTAATGAGTCAGTTGTCCTGCCTGACTCTGGTTATTTGATAAAAAGGGCATGTTCAACAGCAAAGTCAAAGTCATATGTCCAATGAGGAAGAACGCACGTCAAATATAAACAAAAGGCAAATGTCTTCTGCTAAACAGTGGTGGTGTCAAGGACTGAGGGGGGATTGTGCACAACGCACTGAATGCAAACTCTGTGTAGTGCTGTAAATAAAGCAGCAAACGCCATCCTTGTAGATATGAGCAGGGGAATATCGAGAAGAAGAAGAAAGATTGAATTATTTTCCTGTACAACATTAGCAAAACTCTTCTCTGAGCAACAGTGACAAGAATTACATTGGTTTCAGAAGCCAGGCTTTGTGGCCGGAGACTAGGGAGGCTCAGTCTAGATGTATCCTTAAAGATGTTAAGGAGCAACTTGGTCTGCTTGGGGGCGGGATATGTGATATGTGATGAAAGTGGGCAACTTTATTCAGCAGAATAAGGACTGGTGAGATGCCAAGAGTGGATCCTGCACCACTTCAAACAACAAATATGTTGTGTGGTACCTTTGAGTGAAGGTAATCAGATAGTAGGAGAAAGTACCTTGGTACCTGCTGGATTCTCTGTCACATGAAGTCTGTAAATGAACACTCAGACATCTTTCAGGAAGACAGGTTTTAGCTCAAATAGGATGGCTTGATGTGGAAATTTTCTATGCATGCATCCTGTAGAGCTCCTGGAATACAATACTTGAGATACCTAATAGGGACAAATGAGAGTTCCATGAGGAAAGGACACAGAATTTAGCTTCTAAATCCCTGATCATTTTTGTTTAAGGAACACTTCTCCCCAAGTCTAAAAGTATAATCCCGTGAATCCATAGGAATCTCAACCAATATCCATGTTACTCTTCTAGCTCTGTGCTATAGAGTCCAACCAAAACAGTGCTCTACCCTGTAAATGATGCATTTCAAACAGCTGAATTTGTGTAAAAATATTGTCTTCATGATTCAGACAGATATTTGGGCTTCGAGAACCTAATAGGAGGATTTTTTGCTTAACACAGAGGGAGACAATTAATCTCTTTAACACACGGCACTAATTAAACTAAAAGGAAGTACAGTATTTGCATGGCTATGTCACTGTAGACATACCATTTTATGTCAACCATAATTTTTCTCAGTGTGGATTTTACCATGTTTTATTCAGACCAAAAGCCAACCCTTTCCCATAGTATTTTTGTCTGAATAGGAGATTAGTTAATTATGTGGAAGTTTTTTCTAGTGGGGGAAAGATTCCCATTGGATTATTCTTTCCATCAGTCATATGGATTTAAGACTCAACATTATCCTTGGAATTCCAGAAAGCTGGGATTCTTCTTACGACCCCAAATCTGCAACTGCATCCCACAGCTGAATCATGAGAGGAGCTGAACTAACAGCAACAGAGCTCTCCGCTTTGTCTTCCAGTTAAAATTCTGGATCACTGGGGCTCCCCAAATGAGGCTGAATAGCATCTGTGTATACAATATGAATAGCATACATATAAATTAATACTTTGACCAAGGTATATAACATATAACAAAAAAGTAGGTGAGACACAGTGATGTACAGCCATCCCTACCAAGGGCTTGAGACAAACACCCACATAGTCCTGAAAACACTCCGAGTTATTTGTGGTATCAGCTGCGCTTTGAGAAGTGTTGTGAGTCACAAATTTAAGTTGGCTTTATGTGGCTATGAGAAAAAGTTTGGGATGTTACTGTGGCGGGGAGGAAAGATGGAAGAACAGAGGGGGCAGAGGTTGTTTCTAAAGCTTGAAACGAGCATTGGTGGCCTTTGACCCAAAATGAAACTCCATTTATATCCTAAAGAGACATGGAGAAGAAAAAACAGAGCCCGTACAAAAGGTCTTAATAATTGAAGAAAAATAAGATTCAGAACAAAGTCCTACATTAAAGCCCCATGAAACCCTCACCACTGTTCAACACAGGGAGCCTACCTGCTCACCAAACTCCAGCTCACTTTCATTTCCCACTGCCACTCAGAGGAGCACTGAGCATGGGCCACTGCTTAACCCTCCTGCCCTGCAGCCAGCTCAGGAGGGGAACCTCTGTGGCATCCCCACACTGGCTTTGGACCTCAGCACAAAGTGCTGGGACATTCCAGTGGCACAGACACCCAGCAGTAGGATCTGCTGCCTAAATTGCATCTCCTCCATCTTGGCCTCCTCACAGTTTGCCTCCTCCTTCCTTCCCATGCAAGTGATGCCATCCAAAGGACAAAAGCCAAGGCACTAATGTCAAAACAAAACCTAATCCGTGCAGCTCTGCTAACACACCTAAGCCCGTGCTGACACTGTCTTGGAGTGACTTTATGATATCCTATATCATCTGCTCTGTGCCCAGAAAAATGAATTTTATACCATTCTGTGCCTTTAAACTGAGCCTGAGAGGGGAGAGAAAAAAAAAAAACAGCCAGAGCAGTTTCAAGGTCGGGAGGTTTTTTTGGGTTTTTTTTTGGTTGTTCGGCCGTTGTGGGGGAGAGCTACTGCTTTGGCAGAGAGGGAAGGAAGCACCTTCCTTGCTTTTCCAGCGGGCTCTCGGCTCTGTTTTTTTTCCTTCGGGAGAAGAGAGAGGGGGAGTTTTTCTGGGACTTTGGGTTTCTTCTTGTTTTTCCCTCTTCTGGACTCGTTCAGAACTTCAGAACACCGGAACTTCACTGAGAGGCTTCTCATCGGCTTGAAAAAGGGGTTGCCCACCCCAACNGTTCGGCCGTTGTGGGGGAGAGCTACTGCTTTGGCAGAGAGGGAAGGAAGCACCTTCCTTGCTTTTCCAGCGGGCTCTCGGCTCTGTTTTTTTTCCTTCGGGAGAAGAGAGAGGGGGAGTTTTTCTGGGACTTTGGGTTTCTTCTTGTTTTTCCCTCTTCTGGACTCGTTCAGAACTTCAGAACACNGTTTTTTTCTCTTTTTCTCTTCACTTTCCTCCAGGGACATTTTCTTTCCCGAACCTGGGTTGGGGGGGAAGGGGCACCTACGACCTGCTTTCCACCAGGGGATATCCTCCTCTGAATTTGTCTCAAACTGGGACAGGCACCCTGCCAGACAATGAACTTTTGCTTGCTTTGACAATTAAATCACTTTCCCATGTGGCCCCAGCTCAGAGATCTCTAATACAACTGTGTCCAGAGCTTAAAAACCAAAAGGGAGCTCTGTAGAGCAAGGTGGAAAGCAAATTCTTCCAATCAAAAAGATATAGTTAATTTTGAAGATGGTCTTTGGTAAAATACTGGGATTAAAGGCATCATCAGACAAGGTCAGAGGCTCCAGGTTCTCTGTCATGGTGTTTCAGAGTTGGAGACGGAGCCAACAATAGCTGGATTTGAAAGGAAGATGCTGAGATTAGTCTCTTTCTAGGTTCTGCAGTGGAAAGGGCTTGCATTGTCCTGTGGATATGTGAGAATTGGAGGATTGTTCTGATGATTTCTTCAAACTGAAATGAGGTGTTTGGTGGGGTGAAATAGTATCTGGCTAATCAATGCACTGTATTTCGATACTGATTTTTTTCCTCTATTTTCTTTTATTCATTTTTCTTCAACTGTATAAGAAAAGGCCCCTCTGGAATTGCCCACATCCCCTATTTTGGCACTTAGACATTTTTTTCTTCCTTTTTAAGGTTCTGAAATTTTCCACAATCCATTCTTTTCATGTGCAAACTTCTATCTTTAATCAAGAAGCCTTGCTCATCAACCACAGCTTTATTTCTGCCCAGCTCTACAAACAGCTTCATCTCCAGGGATTGGATGACCCCTCTCTTCCCCTTTCCACCTCTACTTATCAGCCTGCAGATAGCAGAGCTTCTCTGGGGCCTTCCTGCTCTTGCAGAGGAAGATTTCAGCCTTCCTTCCCCTCTTCTGGATGCCCACAAGGTCCAGCAATGTGGAATCTGGGGTCCCTGGGGATGTTCAGAGCTGGGCTCAGAGGCAGCANCCCCCCCAAACATAGGGCATTATCTGACTCAGTTACAGGTACTTGACTTTTTTTACAGCTATTTTTGGGGTACTATGAAGCATTTGGTGGCAAATAGATGATTCTAATCAAATCTGTATCATCCAGACTGCCTCATCTCCTGCATGTGGCTCTATGGGGTGATGGGTTGCTCCAGGTCCACTTCTTTGGGAGGAAGAGATTTGTGAGATGTCATTCGGATGTGGCCCTCTCATAGGGAATTCTAGTACCTCAGATATTTTAAACCTGTTTGGCCATGGAGTTTCCCCACCTACCTCATTTCAAACAGTGCCCAGGACCTGGACTTGCACAGAAAAACACTGCTCATGTTTTTCCTGGCAGCCTGAATCCTGAAAATCAGCAAATCCCCACTATTCTTCCCTTTTTGTCTAATTAAATTTTCCTTAGATCCTATGTGCTGTTATTGAAGAGAGCTAATATCCCAACCAACAGCTGGGTAAAAAACCATTTCTGGTGGAAAACAATGAAAGAAGACTCTGCTATCAAATGTAAAATTCTCTTGCTTGGTTCTTAAGAAAACGTGAACCATTAAAAATCTCAGCAGGCTGCTCTTTGACTATCCACTGCAGTCCTTGAAGAGGAACAGTACTGAGGGCTACTGCATCCCATAGCAAGGGATTTGAGATGAGAGGATGGAGTTCTCTAAGAAAAGACAGATGAGGAGGCAGGAGCTGAGGCTTTTGTAAATGATGTGTTGTTTTAATATCCTGAATTTCAATAATCACTTTTTCTTATTTGATTGACATGACTGAACTGCAGAGCAGTTTAATAAGAGTGTCTCTGCCTGGGACAGAGCTGGGAGAAATGCCTGAGTGGAATGACAGCTCACCCTTTCCCCTTTGCTTAAATGGGAATACATCGGCAAATGTCCAGAAGCATTTCCATCTAACAAAAGCTCGTCAGGAGCTTGACAGAGACTTTGCTCTGCTGTCTGCGGCATGAGTAAGAAGTGCGAGCCCCTGCAAGGCTGCCTCCTGGTTCCATTTCATCCCTGGCTGAAATCTGAATGCTAATTAGGCGGAGAGATCGATTGATGGAGTGGGAGGTGTAATGGGGCTCTGGGAGGACGTGACGGACAGGGAGAGGCTGATTGAAGTTTGGCCTGGCTCCGCACGGCATTGGAGCTCAGCAGCACCAGCAGAGTGCAGCAGGAACAACTTGGCCACAGCAGAGCCAAGACAGATCTAACTTAACACCCAGAGTGGTGTATCGGACACGGGGAGCTGCGGCATCCCTGCTCACCTCTCTGTAACACAGCGGAGGAGCTTCCACTGACATCCAAGATGATGAAATCATGGCAACTGCCGAAACCCGTCTTTGGTGCAGGGGGTCTAGGAGGGCAAGTTGTGCCCAGCGCCAAGTGCCCCTGGCTCAGCATGGCAGCGACAACGAAACCCACCAGCCCTTGTGCCATGGTGGCTGAGTCACTGACACCACTCCATGCCCCGCACTTGCCCAAAACACACTGAAACTGCAGATTCTTGGGTGCTGTGCTTGGAGGACAAAGCAGCACCGACAAGACTGCAGCACCCATGGCTCTTCTGGGGGTCATTATATGTCAGCAGATGTCACATTCCCATCATTGCACCCCATACAGACTCGTTTTTCACAGCCTTTGTCATTAGCTTCCTGCATCTCAAGCATCTTCTCTTCATGATCCAAAGCGAGGAGAAGTCTTCCTGAGCATGAGATTAAGCTCTGCCAATGACTTCTCAGGGATTCTTTTAAAACATTTATAAGCTCTTAAATATTTAGCAGTGTTTATTATGGTCTCTGAGACATCACATTTTCTCTACGATAATGCCACCTCCCAAAACGTACCACATACGTTCTTTTACTTCCACTGACTATAAACAAACCCGGCAGTGAGAAATCCAGTCCTACAACCTCATTCAAGAAGGAATCAGGGGCTCTGCTTTTATTTAAAAAACATTTGCACTAATTGTGATGCTCTCACCTCCTGCATCAGTCTTCTCTGATGCTTTTTAACAGCAGCCTTTGCAATGCCAAGGGTATCAATTAGCTGCATGCTAAACACCAGCAGTGGCAGC
The DNA here is from genome assembly GCA_013396875.1 of Vireo altiloquus. Classification (NCBI taxonomy): domain Eukaryota; kingdom Metazoa; phylum Chordata; class Aves; order Passeriformes; family Vireonidae; genus Vireo; species Vireo altiloquus. The sequence continues at coordinate 303,697 of VZRF01000324.1, read as the reverse complement.
CCACATCTCTCATGTGACCTTGGGCAGCTCATTTAACTGCTTGAGTGGTGCAATGGGGAGAGCCACATCCTTTCCCTGCCAGGCTTCTGTGGGTTGGGTACCACAGTGATGGAGGCCAGGGATAGGAGTGGGTCATAACTGTGCTAATTCTTGTGCATCTAAGTGTCAACTGGCCCAAAATGGGCATCCTCACCTCTGCACACTTTGGCTTCCAAAATTCCTTCCAGCAGCAAGGCTGGAGGGCTGTAAGAGGTCCTCTGAGGCAAGGAAGTCCAGCTGTGTTCAATGTTTAGCACAAGTAACTCCAAACTTAACCCTAACCTCAACCTCCACCTGGGACTAGGGAGGCCAAAGCAGCTATGGGAAGACCCAACGATGTCTAAAGACTGAAAAATCAGCCTAAGATAGAGACAAAGCCAGGGCACCTCTGGATTTTGACATGAGCGTGCCCTCACTAGTATTTATATCCCCTCAATCCAAGCACTTCCATGATATCGCCAGTGCCCAGACAAGAAAGTCTAGATTTTCAGGATGCCTTGTGTGGAGAAACTCAGTATTGCCCATCACAACCCTGAAAATGAACCAGGGCAAAGGCACAAGCTCTCATTGTACTGAAACACTGTTGTTACTGGAAAAGGCAATGTGGGTCAGAAACACTTTTTTTTCTATCCCTTCTCAGCATCAAGTTTTCTTCAGTAAGCCTGAGCCACTGGATGTGTCTTGGTCATACCAGCAGAAATTTGCTAAATCAATATTTGGGAACAGAAAAGCCTAGATTCTTCAGCAATATGCATTTTCAAAAGTCACTGTAGGGCTTGCCCCAGGAGAAGGTTAATTGAGATAAGTCTGTTTCAGGGCTAGAATAGTAAGCACAGGCAGAGAAGCTCCCCATGGGACAGGTGGAGAACCCATGCTGTGATCCAGGCAAGGAAGAACTTGCTCAGCCCCTACTCCACAAAGGTTTCTATTTTCACTGAAAATCTGACAACCCCTAATTGAGCTTAAGCCTTCCCTGAGGAGATGACGTTTCTCTGTGGTTCATTGGCAAGGGAAAGCAGAAAATCCAGTTTTCCCAGCACAAGCTGGGCTAGGGATGCTTAAACACTTAGCTTTGCTTCTGGTACCTTTGCTTTGTGCAAAGACATGGTTAATGTTCTTTTTGGGGAAAATGGGGTCTTGGGAATGGGTCTGCAAAGAGACAGGGTTTCGCTGATATACAGCTGCAGTAACGGGAATGTGACATCCCTCTGGTGTCACCTTGAGCCAGAAATCCTGCTGTAGTTCTGTTGCCCCATGCCCTCACCAGCATCCCCCCAGCCTTTCTGCCTCTCTGTAGGTGGGATGTTTTCTGCCTGCACAGTCCTGGTTCAGCCAACACAGGTCCCAGACAAGGTCGTCATCTTCAGATGCTTTGCCAGCAAAGGTGAGCCATGGGTCAGACACATGGGGATCAGCCTCATGTGGAGGCAACCGAAGACCAGCAAAACCTGGGCAAAGGCTCCTCATCTCTGCTTCACGAGGAACTGAGAACCATAAATCCTCTGCCCCTGGTAAGGTTGTGATCCTGCCACATGTCAGCCCAAAGAAACAGCATGACACATGCCAGGATGTAAAAAGCACTGCCTTTGATGCACTACAACAGCTTGGAAATTAAAACAAACAGAGTGCTTCCACAGGGAGACAAGGGCACTGGAAAACAAGTGTGGGAATCTGTTGGGGTTTTATTTCCCTTTCATTTTTTTTTAAAGGCACCGATTTCTCAGACTGAGACAGGGACTGGGGCCTCTCCAGCGATGTACATTAAGGTGCCTGTCCTATTTTGGATGTTCTGCCCATGTTTTGATGAAAGCGATATATAAAACCATGGCAGAATAATGAAAATATTGGCTTTTGCTGCTACCCTTTTGCTGTGTGACTCTATCCATGGGCCCAGGATAACAAAAATCACTTCAAAGTGGAACAGTTGGGACTATCTGGAATACCCTCCCATTTGCTTGTCAAACAGTTTATTTTCTTTCCTAATATTTAGACTCTCATCAAAGTTGGTATACAACCACAAAATGCCAGCTCTGGGCCAGATTCGCACCACAAATTGATGTTGCTTTCTTCGGGTGACATGTTACGTCACCTTATACCAGTTGGAGAGCCATTAGCCTCAAAAACCCCAGGGGAGAGACAGAGTTCAGCCAAAGTAGTTCTGACTGCTTTCTCCCAGCCCAGCCACAGTAATGTTATCTCCCCTGGTTTGTGCTTAAATAAATCCTGGCATTCAGAGGGGCATTTTGCACTGAGCACTGGCAAATCCACATTTTGGCACATTTCTTCCTAAAAACAAGGAAAATACTACACTGGAAGAGGAAAATTCTCTCCCCTCATATGGTGCTACACCATATACAGCTCTTGCTGATTTGTGGAGTGGCAGCTAATGTACCAGACAGGGATAAGTACATGACCGTTCACTTTTCACTTCAATATATCACACATACAGAGAATCATCTTACCTAGAGATGCTTAATCCTTCTCTGAGGGCTTCTAAGCAAGCTGTTTCAGTGCTGCCCCGCAGAAGAGAGTACAAAAAACCTACCTTAGGTGAAGCCCTCTTCTTCATCCATTTTTAGAATGATTTGGAAGAGACTTTACATTTACAGAATGATTTGGAAGAGACCTTAAAGATCATCTTGTTACAACACACTGCCATGGGCAGGGACACCATTCACTAGACCAGGTTGCTCCAAGCCCCATCCAACTATCTGCTAAGAGTTGCTTTTACCTCATTAGATGCTTTCCCTTACCTCATTAGCCCCAAGACCTCTAAGATAGCCAGATAGAAGCCCTGGATGTTGAACACCTTGTGGAGGTATTTAACATGTCCACCCACTCAGCTGTCTACCCCTCAGCTGAGATCCAGCAGTTGAGAACGTTCCTGCTCTCCCTGCAATACCAGAGTGGAGATCTCCAAGCAATAAGTTATATTGCTTCTCTGTAGAAGTAGAGAGAGTGGCAGCACTGTGCTGATCACCTGCCTGACAGAAAAGTAGGTCCAGTCTCTGCCTGGAGAAGCTGGTGGCACTTCAACTCAAGAAGCAGCTCCTTGTACTTCTCCTCATGTTACTCAGCTGATGGGCATTGCCTGCTCCCTCCTGCTCCATTGCAGCAGGATTAGCAGCTACAGGAGGGAAAAGCATCTTGGCCTGGGTTGTTTTGCCAAACTCTTCCTCAAATGCTCCTTCTCAAGCTCTAGGACCTGATAGCTCTTCTTCCTGGGCTCTTGTGTAACTTCTCAGACACACTGACCCTTGCAATCCTTCACTTCTAATAAAAGAGGGAAAAATAGGATTTCTTCACTTTTGATTTCAATGATATCAAATAGGTTGTCCCTCTACAGCTTCATAGAAGAAACCCAGATACCCTGGGACCAACCAGGTCCCCTGCCCAGGCCCCATCTAGCTGGGACTCCAGGAAATGCTAGGTCAGCTTGCTGTGACTCAGTCCCCTATTTCTATTATTTTTAGTTAGTTGGTTTGTTTGCTTTAAACATCTAGTTTCACCTTTCTGCTTGAAGTCAGGGGTGGTCAGCAGATGGCGATAACATGAGTCTCATTAGTCATCACTTGTGTGGCTCTGAGTTGGACACTGGTGGGGACCTGGGTGGGCTGGGAGGGTCAGCTGCTGCAGCATCACCTCTCAGGGCCTTTCAAAGCCTCTGCTTCCACGACAAATCTTGAGGTGTTTCGTGGCCAGTGCTTTTTTTGTGCTGATGAAAAGCTGATAAAACAAATGTGCAGCAACTCCTGAAGCCCTTCCCAAATTTGTTATTTCTACAGTGCCTGGGTATAGCTATGGACTTATGGGATGGAAGAAAATGTAACAGAGCAATTAGCTCAGAGATCAAAATCATTAAGCAATTAGGGGGCTTAATGGGATTTTTCTACCAACTAAAAGTCTCCTGGGGATCTGACTGAGATTGTCTAAGAGGCACTGAGCACGAGGCAGGACAGGCTATTTGGGTCAGTGGGGCACTGGGATCTCCCCAGGCTTGCCTATGGAAGGGTCAACCCCATGGTGAAGAATCACTCTTCTGCTTCTTCCCAAAGGAGCAACCCCCCTTGAAGAGCAGCCAGGGCTTGCTGTAGTAGAAATGTCTCTTCTGGGAGCCCAGGGAAGGGAGATGTCAATAGTTTCCCCAGTTCTAATCAAAATCTGACTGTGGATGAAGATACTGTTTAGGACAAAGAGCAAGACTCTGGTGCAGGCAGGAGAGCTGGGCTCTGGGAGAAGGACACCTCTGATGAATACATTCCTGATTTGGCATTCAGAGGGCTCATATAGATATAGATATATATATACACACACACACACATATATATGTGTACATATATATATATACACACACATCATTCAGTTAGACTGAGAGTAACTGCTGGTTCCTTGCCCACACTGTGCTCTGGAAGCACCATTTAGGTCCTGCAAGTGCTACTAGCTTGAGAATAAAATAGTGTGCTGGTGTATCTGGGTCACTTTTTCCTGCAGGAGAAGGGATTTTAGACAGTGGGAAAGTGCCTCTCTTGCCCTCGGCACCTCATGGCCCTGTCCCACCTCCTGTCCAAGGATGTCAGAGGCCAAATTACTCAAAATAAAAATGAGACACTTCGGAAATGGTTTTGCCTTCTCCATCACCTGTGGCTGTACACCTTCTCTGTCCCAACTCTAAAGGAAGTGCAATGAAGGCCGTGCAAAGCTTTCTTGCCTCCCTGCTACCTTGTGTGTGTTTTCAGAGAGCTGGCACAGTGTGAGAAAGCTGCAGCTTCAATCCCCTGTGGGGAGAAGGGCATAAATCAGAGCTGGCCTGTGGCTTTACTGAAACAAAAAAAAAAAAAGAGAGAGAGAAAAAAAAGGAAGTCTTGGGGTGCAGATGAACCAGGTACAAAAGCAAAGCAAATGCAATTTGAAATTACACCTTGAAAAATTGAACAAGGGGAATATTTGATTTCATTAATGTCAATTTAGGTGATGGAGTAGTGCCAGAGGAGCCGAAACATTGCAAATAAATATACTCAGTGAGAACCTCCAAAAAAGAAACATCTCTTAAACAAGGACTGATTTCCTACTGGGGACATGGGGTGCTATTTTTTCATTCAAACTGGACAAAAACATCACTTTTCCATTTTGTAGCCCTGGAGCATATCCTCTGATTGGTCTTTCCCCACCATCATCTCTCAGGAAAGGAGCAGAGATTAAAATACTCAAAATGCATTTGCAGGGCAGGCAAGCAAAGCTGGTCTGGGAAAGTGGGAAAGTGTTACCAGTGCTTGGGATGGGTTCAAGTGTCCCTTCCCTCCCCAGTACAGCAAGGCTAACGTCATCCAGCAGCTGACAGGCACGGAGCCATGGCTGATAGTTTCCCATCCCACAAGCAGGCTGCCAGGGAGCTAATGCACGTCTTGGTAGGGCCATCACCCTGAGTTTATTTATGTCAACAATGTTTAAAATCCATTGAGGCTGCCTGGAACACTACAGGCGATTTACACCAGAAAAGGAATGAGCTCTTCTCTTACAAGCCGACACCCTTGCTTTGGTGTGGCGGGATATAAAGTGCTCATAGAAAATGAAAATACTGGAGAGAGTTTTCTGGGGCCTGGCACAGTCTCTGGATATCACAGATATCCAACAGGCAAGAAATGGGCTGGGAAAGGGCTGGGAAGCTGTGGCAGAGAGCTGAGCTCAAGGACAACAACTGGGCCAGAAACCCAACTAATTGTCAGAGAAGTGGAATTGAGATGCCAAAGACTTAGGGCTTTCAGACCAAAATCTACTTTTGCCCAGGCAAAAATCTTTGCACAAGCAGAGAGGGAAGGTTGGGAGTTGCAGACAGCTGACCATAAGGAATACGGCTGAGAATAGGAATACAAAGCTACTGCAGTGTCTTTGGCATTAGCCATGTCTGCAAGGAGACCATGAACCTGATCCCCACAAGCAGCATATTTTGCATGAAAGGCATAACAAATTTTGTGAAAGAAAAAGGTTTGTCCTGAGAACATGGACCTAGGGGCTTGGAGGAAGCACCACAAGATTAAAGCAGCCACAGTGTTTGAAACAGTGACCCACCAAATCCAGTGTCCTGTTTCCAGAGACCCAGAGGAATGACTGCTGCTGGGATCCACACCTCCAGCTTGTGCCAGGGGCACACACCATGACAGGAGGCACTGCACCCTCAGCCCAGGATGGGCCATGAGCCACCAACATCCTCAAGTTCTCTTACAAGAGCTAAAGCAGTTTTGTCTGGCTTTGTGCAGAGGGGAGGACTTAAAGCCTGATGAGTTAATGTGTCAGGACAGGCTTGACTATGACAGCCTATTGCCCTCTCCATTTAGCCATTGAAGAATGTGTCAGTCTAAGGAGATTCAAACTGTAGTAAAATAAAAATAAGCTTTAAACACAGCAGCATGATTGCAGGGAGGACACATGTAGATGCTGCAAACTAACATTGCAATTTTAGAATCACAAAATCATGGGATCATCTAGGTTGGAAAATATCCTTTAGATTGAGTACAGCTGTTAACCCAGCACTGCCGCTGTCCCCGCTCACAAAATCATGGGATCATCTAGGTTGGAAAATATCCTTTAGATTGAGTACAGCTGTTAACCCAGCACTGCCACTGTCCCCACTAACCCATGTCCCCAAGTGCCACATCCACATGGCTTTTAAATCCCTTCAGGGATGGGGACTCCACCACTGCCCTGGGCAACTGTGCCAGGGCTTGACTACCATTTACAGGAAGAAGTTTTTCCCAGTATCCAATCTAAACCCATTTCCTCTTATCCTGTCCTTTGTTCCCTGGGAGCAGAGCCTGACCCCCGCCTGGCTCCACCCCCAGGGAATTGTGGAGAGCCAGAAGGTCCCCCATGAGCCTTCTTTTCTCCAGGATGAGCCCTCCCCAGCTCTCTCAGCCACTCCTGGTGCTCCAGACCCTTGCCCGGCTCTGTTCCCTTCTATGGACATGCTGTAGCATCTGTGTCTTTCTTGTGTCACCCTGAAGCCACAGTGCCACCTGCCCCAAATCCTCTGCCACTATCCCAGCAGTAAGGGCAGCTGCTCCTGTCACTGAGCCAGCCTTACCAGTGGCACTCCTCTCCAAACAGGATTTGATGTGTTATTGAAGAAAATGCAATCTTTTTAAAGGCTTTTTCTTTGAAGTGGATAACTGTGAAGGGCTGGCTCAGATGACAATTGCACAAACAAGCGAGATGTCAGAGTCTCCTGACGCAATGCGCTCTACCCCAAAACCAAGTCAGAACTGTCCAGTTTGGGATGCGAAAGGGTGCTCTGCAAGTTGTGGGCAAGGCAGAACCAGAAGGCAGGTCTTCCAGTTCCCTACACTGTACTGCTGCTTCTCAACCCACATTTGCCCAAATGCTTCCCTTGCAGGAATCTAACTATCAATACATGTGTTATTTTTTCCATGCATATTTAAATTATATGTGGTGTTTCTGAGGTAGACAACAAGCTCTTGAAATTGCAGATCCCGGCTTAGGAAGCAGACTCATTTTTACAGGTTTCTCTAAAGATCATGCAGGTTAAAACCCAAATCAACAGTTTTGATGGTGATACAGAGTAGCAGCACCCCCCTCCTGCCAGCAACAGAGCCCTCCCTCAGTGCTTTGAAGCCAGCGGCATCCCCTTGGATCCATGCCATGGGCAGCGACACCTTCCACTAGACCAGATTGCTCCAAGCCTCATCCTACCCGGCCTTAGACACTTCCAAGGATGGGGTATCCGAAACTTCTCTGGGCATCCTGTGCCAGTGCCTGTTTCCTCAGAAGAAGTGTTAAGGCAGAAGGTGGTGGTGGATATTTGGTGTGAGCTCCTGGAAGCTGGAGCTGAGATGACATGCCAGCAGCATGGGTCACGTTGCCTGAAGATGTGGAGAGGGAACCAGGTTGTTTAAATACAGACCTTGAGATATTGGTAGCCAGGAAAAACCTTTGACTTTTGCTACCAAGAACTCAAGGCAAATTAATACTATCAGAAACCTTTGAGAACTTGAAGCAAAGTTTACATGCAAAGAGTTCAGCTCCTCTGAAAAATGACCTTTATAAAGAGGCCATATGTGAAGATGAACAGATCAGTGTTTTTAATCTTCTTTTGGCAAGGAAAATCAAATGAGAGCAAATAAGGAAATAATGAAAGGATATGTTAATTTAAAACTTAACACCATCTTTTTTGTTAGGGAATATCCTTTTTATTTTAATTTGCATTTTAAATTGCATTATGATTAAAAGGTAAATGCTGATCCATCAGTCTTGGCTTCTCCCTGCCTGTGCAAAAAAACCAAACCCAAGCATACTGTGTTTTTCTGCATGTGCTCTCATGGGATTTTGAGGGCAGGGAAGAATAATTTTGGTGCACCCAATGCAGGCAATCAAATTTTACTCCCTGCACCAATCAAATTATTTATGCCCACTTTTCCTTCTCTGGAGGCTGGTGTGTCTAGGGCACAAGAGCTGGGAAGGCAGCCAGAGTGAGGATTTCAGGTGAGTCTGAGGAAGAGGCTGTATTGAGGCTGGCAAACTGAGGCCGTCACAGAGGCCTGAGGCTGCTCAATGCCCTCAAAGGGGAAAAAAGTTCCATGGCAATTATATTTCCTTAAATGACATTTAACTGACACAGTAACTGAACAATATTCCCTAGCAAAAATTTCAAAAATTGGAGAAAAAAAAAATTTTTGCCCAAGTGACTTAGAATCGTGGAATGGTTTGGGTTGAAAGAGACCTTAAAACTCATCCCGTTCCACCCCCTGCCGTGGGCAGGGACACCTTTCACTAGCCGAGGTATCTTCAAGCCCCACCCAACCTGGCCTTGGACACTTCCAGGGATGTGGCAGCCACTGCCACAGTGGGAGCATCCGCCCTTCAGGAAGGACCTCTCCCCATCCCCCAGAGCAGCGTTGGCCACTGAGTACAGTGTTTGAAGGATGTGATGCACAGTGACATCTTGGGATGGCTGATGGATCCCAAAATCACCACTTTGGCTTCAGAAATGCTCCTTTTATTTCCAAATCCAAAATATTTTATAGATGTTCCACTTGAAGAAAAAATGCTGTTTCTAATGGGTCATCAATCTTATCTCCCTTTTTGCTTTTACCTTCCCTATCTTCTTTTCTTTTGCTACTGTCTCAATAGTTGGGGTAGATGAGTTTGGCAATTTGTCGCCAGCATTTTTATCCTCAAATGTCACCTTTAGGAAATACCTGTCTGAAACTGGACGTCTCTTAGCACAGTGGGACATGGGTGGCATGTCAACATCATGTCATGGTATTGACACAAGCAGAGAGGGGTGTAACAGCTGTGCAGCTGCGGAGGGACTGCAGTGGAGGGACTGCTGGGCCATGGCTGGTGGGTGCCGTGGTGTTGCCGGGCTCAGTGGGTCCTGATAAATCCCCCTACACCCTTTTCCTTGTCCTCCCCCTCCAGAGCGAGCTCGGGATTATCTGCACAAGACCGGACGCTTCATTGTCATTGGCGGCATCGTCTCTCCCGTGCATGACTCCTATGGGAAAACGGTGGGTTGTCCCCATTTCCTCTTTCCACCTCCTGTGTGAGATGGTATCTCTGAGGTCAGGAGTGAGCACTGGGCAGCACTGCCAGACCTGTGGTCCCTTCATGGCCCTCCTCTGCCCAAGGCAGCTCCTGTCCTTGGGGAAGTCTCAGAGAGGAGAGAGAGGATGAAACCTCTTGTTCTTTAGATAAAAACTGCAGTGAGACCTTAAAATGAGCCAAAGTACTAGACAGCAAAGAGAAATATTCCCATCCAAACTGCAGTGGTGGGTTGGTGGGGGGTTTTTTTGTTTGAATGATTTCAAAGTCAATTTTTTGTTGTGGGGATCAAAATGATCCAAACAAGAGATCTTTAGAAGCACTTGTCAAATTAGATGTGGCGAGCTCACTTGTCTCCTGAAAGCTGGAGGAATTTCATCAAGAAACCACCCCCTCGGGTTGGCCCTGTTACAGCACAGGGCTGGGAGTGGTAGTGCTGAGAAAATCTCACCACCCAAGCACGTAGTCAGGGTTGAGCCCAGCAGGGAGTCCTTCCCTCCAGCAAACAGGAGCTTAAGTAAACCTCAGTGGGCAGGAAGGAATCCTTCTTACCTGCCTTACATGAGTGAGCCTGATGTTCTTCCCCAGAAAGATTTGCAAGCCCGGGCTGGCCAGAGCACAAGGCTTCGTAACTGTTCTTCTTCCACCCTCTCGTGCAGGGACTAGTCTCGAGCCGGCACCGCTTGACCATGTGCCAGCTGGCTGTGCAGTCTTCCGACTGGATCAGGTGGGTGGCAGAGCGGGCACCTACCATGACAACAGCAACCCCTGCCCCTTCCCTGCACCACGGGGGTAAAGTCCTGCATGCAAAGTGGAGATGCCACCAGCTGGTAGAGCTCCAGGATGAACTTTCTTTCTCCCAGCCTAAGCTTGACTAAAAATCAGAGACCTTCCTCTCCCAGTCCAGCAGAGAACAGACGAGATGGATTACACCACCCTTCAAGGGAGTCCTCAGGATCTGGGGGGTCATTCAAGCCCCTCACTGATCCTGTGGTGTCTGGGTTAGACCCAAAGTTATTCAGCTCACTCCAGCCTTGTGCTGTGAGACCTTTCTTTTCCACACGTGTAGCACCAGTCTGCAGACTTTCACTTTCCCAGCACTGCCATGTGGCATCTGGTGGCTGAAGTGACACCAGAAGTATCTCAGGCTGCCCTCAGAAAGAGGGTTATTACATACATAGTCACATCCAAGCCAAACAAAAGCTGATTAGATGGGTACCAAGCATGGAAAGATGCCCAGGCACACATTCAGGTCTCCAGAGATATTAGGGATCGCTGTGTGGAAGGGCTGGAGGAAGGACATGGTCCATAGCAGGGCTGAGGGAACAATGATGGCTGCTCATGGCACTGCTGGCCAGCCCAGTGGAGAGAAGGCGGCACAGGCAGGAGGTCCAGGCAGTGGCCATGAGTGACGCTGTTGCCTTGTTGTGCTCCCCACAGGGTGGACCCCTGGGAGTGCTACCAGGACACCTGGCAGACCACCTGCAGTGTGCTGGAGCACCACCGTGACCTGATGAAGGTGAGGCAGTCCCTATGCCATTTATGCACGAGGATGAGAGCCTGGGGAGTGCAGAGGTGGGGGTGCTCTTCCACCAGCTCATGGGCATCAACAACCAAAATACATCAGAGACTGACAAAGACTTGCAGGAACACAGTGAAATCTTGACCTGGAAGGGGTGAGACCTTGTCACAGCTGCTTTGAGGTCTTGGCCCTGAAGGTGGAAGGAAATGGAGCACTCCAGCTGGAGCCAGCAACCATCCTGGACCCAGGAACACCAGGAGGGCAGCTGGGCTTAAGGCAGAGTCAAAGCAGGGGTGGGCATAAACCGCATCATTAGTGACGCTCTGCTTGCTCCTCCCTGAGGGCAGGGAAGGGTGGATGAGCCTCCTTGCTCACCAGCTGAGCCAGAACTACTGTATGAACCTGTATGACTGCATGACAGAGAGATTTGACAGGAAAATTCAGCACCAGGGAGCACAGTACCAGGAGGAAAAGTTCCAGGCAGGCCTGAAAGCCAAGGAGGAAGGTAACTGCTCTTGGGTGACCACAGGGACAGGGGTAGCAGAGCTGCTGGTATACTCAGATATACGAAGAAAACCAAAGATAGGAAATGAGTGAAAGAGCATTGTACAAGGTCACAGGCAGCCCAGACAGGAGGGACAGGAGAAGCTCTAGCCAGCCCAGCAGGATGTCCATTTCATCCAGGGACTGTGGTGTTGAAGCCAAGGAGTTGCTGGCAATGCCCTGCTTCGGTAGGGATAGGTGGAGGAGAAGAGGACATGTTTGCTCCTTGCTAGCCCACACAAAAAAGTTGATACTTTAAACACAAGTAATTATCCACAGGGTCCTGATAGCCCCAGGCCCATTTGGTGAGGTCAGATGGGCTTGGGTCCCTAAAGTGAGCTTGGGTGTACCTGTCACAAAAGATGACCTTGAACCAGGAGTGCAGAGGCTTGTTACAAGGTCAGAAAGGTTTTGGAAGGGTGCTGGGGTGAAGACGCTGTTCCAATTACATCCTTTCCTGATTGCAGAGAGTGACTGGCTGCATCCTCTCCAACGTCAACACACCCTCCATCACCCCTGTGATCGGCCAGCCCCAGAACGAGTCTTCGCAGAACATCTACCAGAACAACAACAACGTCTCTAGCAAGCCCACCGCGGGTAGGTGGCAGCAGTGTAGGGAAGAGAGGGATGACTACTTACCCCCCACTTCCCAGCCAGGGCTGCCAAATATTAGAACAGCGCTCCATCACCTTATTTTTGGACAGGTGTCTCATCAGTCTTGGTGCACCAAGTCCAAGGTGGGGCAGGGATGTGTTGAAGGAGTCAGCATCCAGCACAGCAAGGGCAGAAGCCAAGAACAGCTTAAAATGGCTGTGAAATCTCCCTGGACTTCTGCTGGATGTTGTCTAGGCAGTGAGACCAGCAAAAGGAAAGCCTACCTGGTACCCACAGGGTGCATGCAAGGGATGAACAGACAGGAGAGACGATGTAGTGGGATCCCCTATGAGACAGTGGGATGTGGACCATAAAGCTATTAGCTGAGAAGAGGAAACATTAGTTAGATCCCACAAAAATTGACATCTTATTATTAATAATTTTAGCTGTCTAGCTGGTCCCTTCAAGGCACAGTGGAGAACTCTCAGGAGTTAAGACTATGAGAGGAGATCTTGGGAGATGTTGGGAGTAGTTCCACACCCAGGCAGAGGAGCATTTTGCAGAACCAGGGTGACTGATGTGCTTGGACGGGTTAATTGCACAGCCCCTCTCCCATTAATTTTCCTTCTTCCCCTTTAGCAAAGATCTTGGGGAAGGTGGGAGAAAGCCTGAGCCGGATTTGCTGTGTTCGTCCGCCCATGGAACGCTTCACCTTTGTGGGTATGTAGAGGAAAGATCCAGCATCACCTCTAGAGATCCAGCTCCCAGCTTTCCTCCCAACCCCTCTTCGAGGCTGGGCACCAGCACTTCCCTTTTGCTTCCCTTTCTTAGATGAAAATGCCAACTTGGGGACGGTGATGAGATATGAGGAGATCGGTGAGTACACAGCCCCTCTCCACATTGCTCCCACTCCTCTGGGCCAGCGCTGCATGCCTTGGGAGCACCTGCATGACAGCTCTGGCAGATACAGGATCATCTCACCCTGGTGCCAGCTACTGGGGCTCAGGGATGCAACAGCTCTTGACTGGGCTGTGCCTGGTCCTGTTGACAGACAACAGCTTGAAATAAGAGTGTGCAGTGGGGACACAGCTCCCAGCCCTGGCACAGACCTGCCATGGCATCCTCTACTGAGAGTCCCCTCAAGTGCCATCAAACTTGGCCTCCCATGGTGGTGTCACCCCCTCCCCACATTGCCTTCAGCCCTGCAACGCCTCACACAGCAGCAGGATAGATTTCAGCTGCCTGACCAGCCATAGTGCTCTTGCTCCAAAGACCTTGCTCCAAAGTGGGGTTTTAGCTCCACCGCACATCACCCAGAGCTCTGCATGGGGAGCTTGCTGGTGGTTTTGAGACCCATTTCATGCACAGCCTGGCACTACAGCCATCTTAGCACTAGCACCACACAGAGCCCAAAGACTTCAGCCACCTGGGAATGCCAAACAGGGAGGCATCTTCCCATGTAGCCACCTCTTCCCACCCCTCCAGGGGGGTTTTATGGCTTTTCTCTGGCAGTTGTGCAAGTAAATTAATCCTTATGGGCCCATCAGAGCAGAAAACTCCTTCCCACAGCACAATTTTCTCACTGAGCTACAAAGCCAGCCCTCAAAGTGGGGGCCTGGTGCCTGTTCAGCCCCATGTGCTCCCATCTCTGAGCTTCTCTCCTCTCTTTTCCAGAGCTTCGCATCTTGCTGCTCTGTGGCAGCGACCTTCTGGAGTCCTTCTGTATCCCTGGCCTCTGGAACGAGGCAGATGTGAGTCACCATTGCCAGGCACCCCTCCATGCTCCTCCTCCTCCTCTGCTTCGCACAGCCAGTGCTCCTGGGAGCCACTAGGTCCCTTGGGATGACAGGAGCTGTGCCCACCATCTCCACTACCTCCTCTATCCCAGCCCTCACTGTCATCTCCCCTACACATTTCCACAGGGCTTCCATGGTCCCAAGTCCTGTTCCCACTCACTGTTCATGCACTGTTCACCTTTCTGGTGGCAGGGTAAGCCCATCCCAAGGCATTTCCAAAAGCTGTCCTCCTATCCTTGTCCCTTGGAAGAAGCCAAGGATCAAGGAGCATCAAGTAGATGCCAATCCCAGCAGAGTGAGGTGGGCAGGTAGGACATAAGGTATTTACAGGAGTCATCCAACTGTTAGGAATTAAACACATTTAGAGCCAAATATACAGCTTTCACTGTTGGTCCTTGCTGGAAGAAGCCATATTTTCATGGGAGAACACCAGCCCTGGAGATGGCTGGGCTGTCGACCCACCAGTTGCTCCTGGCAGTCGGAGCCATGCTGGCTATGGAGGCTCCCCTGGCTCCTCACTGAAATCAGTCAGTCAACACAAACCTCCCTCCTTGAACTTCCCAATCTTCAAAAATCAGTTACCACATCTTCAATCCTAAGTTTTTAAAAGCATTTAGGCAGCAGGCATCTCCTTTGAAGGGCTGGAAAAACTGAGATGAGGCAAGCACAAAGGATCAGAAATGACATCAAAGCACAGGCAGAAAAGGTATTCTGCAGCAGCACCTCGTCATAGGCTCCTTCTGCCTAAATTTGCTGACTCAAAGCTCTTTTGGATGAGCCTGATTTGTCTCACCTGAGAAGGGTGTGAGCAATATGAGCTGTCCCCACATAGCAGCAAATTTGGCGAAAAAACCTTGGAAGAACAATCCTCCCAGATCTCTGTCAGGACCAATATATCCATCCCGCTCATGAACCCATCCAGTGAGGTAGAGGTCACATTCATCTTGGGCAACGTCTTCTGCTGTCACCTCCTTCTACCACAAGTTCTCCTCAAAGCCTGACCTCAACAGCTTCTAATAGGATTTAACCCTGTGCCTTTTATTGCATCTACTGCCAACCACTTGCCCGGGTAATTCCATGTTTCTGCCAAAGATCGTTGATATAGCCTCAAAATCATTCTCCATCTCCCTCCAGACCATGGTCTAGCTTTTACAGGGGAGGGTGGGGTTGACAGACAATGGCAGGTTTTGCATGGGGTGGCTATAAATCTCTCCACACTTTGTGTTGCTCCCAGATGGAGGTGATTGTTGGGGAGTTTGGGATCGTGGTGGTGCCCCGGGATGGAGCAGACCCCGAGCGAATCATGAACCACTCCTCCATACTGCGCAAGTACAAAGTGAGTGAATGGGTGCACAGGGAAGGCTGTGAGAGGACCTGCAGTCTCTCTTTGCCCAGGGGGACACTTCTGTCATGGGACACAAAGTATCTCAGGTGCTCTCAGCTGCTGGGTAGGATGACCAATGGGTCACCACACCGCAGGGTGGAGAGGCTGGCAGGGCAGATATCTGCTTTCAAGCCATCCCTTCACTCCTGTTTTCCTCTTCTCCTTGCAGAACAACATCCTGGTGGTGAAGGATGAATCAAACCACCCCATGTCGGTTGTCAGCTCCACCAAAAGCAGGTGGGTGAAGCAGGGCTACTCTCACTACAGAGCAGGGAGCAGGGTGTCCCCAGCCAGCCTCTCCATTTGCAGGGGCACCTGACCCATCTGACACCTTTCTCTCTCCCCACACCCCCAGACTGGCTCTGCAGCATGGGGATGGACATGTTGTGGATTACCTCTGCCAGCCTGTCATTGACTACATCCTCAAGAGCCAGCTGTACATCAACGCCTCTGGCTAAGTGCCTGAGGTCTTGCAGCGAGACAGCCCTCATGTCCTGCCTGCCTACAGCTCTCCATCACCTTTTTTTCTCTCTCTCAGTCCGTGTCTCCATCTCTTTCCCCATCCCACGGCCTCCTGCCCATGTCTGTCTCTCATCCCCGGCACCAATGCTCTGTTGTGCAGTCATGTCCAGGGAACTGTTTGGTCTCTTTTTTTAGGGTACTGCCCTGCCCTGCATGCATGGGGAGGGAGGAGGGGCTGGTCAGGGAGCCACATGCTTCTTGTGCTCCCAGCATGTCCCTGGGAAATGGTCTCCCCAGTCCATCCTCCCAGCATGCTCAGAGCAGGGGCTGCCTCTTCTTCATCTTACGCAACTTAAGCTCAATAAATCTGGGTGGGTTTTTTTTAATTAAGTAGCTTTGTGAGCCCTTTGGGCCTCTCAACACAATGACCAGCCAAACCCTGGCTGGCAGCAGGCAGTTGTAACCCAACCATCTCAGTGCCCCACAGCAGGGGAACCTCCTCAGGCTGGCCGTGAGACAGCCCAGCTAACAAAATCCTCCTCCTGCCCCTGAAAAGTCATGGAGAGGGCATTTCTAAAGGGGAGCAGAGGCCTTGGCAAGCACTGCTGCCAAAGCATTATGGGGAGAATATCTTGTCTCACATTCCCTTGGCTGTAAGAACTCAAGTCACTCCCCAGGCAAGTGCAGTTAGGGTGATGTCCTACTCTTACCCAGTGTCAGAGGGGGCATCCCACAGCACCTGGAAAGTGGCACTGCCATTTATGGGACAAAGAAATGAGGTAGAAAGAAGCAGGTGGTGAGCCAAAGCCTCTGGTGAAAATTTGTCCCAAATCTGGCTGTGTCCATTCCCATCCTCTAGCCTCCAGATCTCCACTTCTGCTCAGTCCGTCTTCTGTTGCTACTCCTACTCTCTTCCTCTCCTTGAAGAGCTCATTAAAGGCATGATAACCTCCCCCTCCCAAACCAGCTGTGGCTGCTTTGCACATCCCTTGGGACAAGCAAGGCTCCTCCTCCTGCCTGTGATATGCCCCCCAATGCTGGGGATGGACCCTAGTGGAGATGCTCACAGTAAAAGCAGGACAGGTAATGTGGAGCAGTTGTAGAGAGGAGGGTTGCTGGAGCAGGGCCTTGTCCTGCTGATCATCCCTAGGGCAGAAGGACCCTGAACAGCTCCTGGGGAAGGTCAGAGCCATGAGGAAGGTTTAGCCCTCACTTTCTCCTCTCCCTTTGTTCCCTGTAACCTTGTATCACTTTGGGTGGAGTCCTGCAGCCTGTGGCTGAGAGTCCTCCGGGGTGTTTCAAGGAAAGATGTGAAATTTCTTTTATTTTGTCTCTTAAAAGTCCACAAAGGGTCACAAGTAGCTCTCATGCAAGCTCCAAAGGTGGAACTTTGTGCTAAATTTGGTGACGTGCTGGGTGCTGCTGGCATCCCTGGAACAGCAAGCAGCTTTGGACAAACAAGGAAATCCACAGCTACAGGGTCCTTGCAGCAGACAGGATTTTAGGAGCAGTAGCTGACAACTTCTCAGGAGGGCACATCCCTTCCTAGAAGGACAAAAGTGATGTGACTTACCCAAAGGCCAGAAGATGTCTTTTCTTGTCAGGGATTTCCCTCTGCACAGAGAGATTTGTTTAAGAACTGTTCTAAATTTGGCAGCTGAGTCCATCAGTGCCAACTCTGGTATCTCCAGGTGGTTGCGTATGTATCCCATAGGATGAGGAGATAGGGAGATGTCAAAGCAGAGAGGGTGGCAAGTGTGTGGGGGACTCTCCTCCAGGGAGGCCTTCAGCCAGTCTGAGCTGGTCATCACCACCATCCCACCCAGCTCCCTAGGGGTGACACCTCATCCTGAGACACCCAGTGTATGTCAGCCACTCACTGGACTCCTCTCTGCCCACTGCTCTCACACGTTCTGTTTGTCAGCCTCCCCTCCCTCTCCACTCCACACACAAATTATCCCAGACAGTAGCCTCTCCTCCTTGCCAGATGTCCCTTGTGTTTCTTAGCTCTGAGCCGAAGAAGCAGCAAAAGTGGCAAGCAGCCTCCAAAACACACAGAGGGACTGAACCTCCTGGGGAGTGACACTTTTGAAGGGGGAGCAAAGACAGTGGGTTTTCCCCAAGGAAAGACACAGAAAATTAAACAAAGGAAAGAAAGGAAGGAAGGAAGGAAGGAAGGAA
>VZRF01000324.1:113974-285528 GCA_013396875.1 Vireo altiloquus | reverse complement strand
AGAGAGAAAGAGAGAGAGAAAGAGAGAGAGAAAGAGAGAGAGAAAGAGAGAGAGAAAGAGAGAGAGAAAGAGAGAGAGAAAGAGAGGTCATGTCCAAAAGCCATCTCTGATCCGCCCTCCCTCCCTCCCTCTGGTATGCGGGAGGAGAGGCAGGGATGCCATGGCCTCCCAATCCACGTGGTTGGGACGGCGTGGCTTAGCTGTGGTGGGGATGAGGAGTTTGTTCTGTCCTGCTGCTCTTAACCTTCGTGTATCCACTCAGTAAAACTCACAGGGGGAGGGACAGGGGGTTTGTAACAGGGCCTTCAGCTCTGGGACTGGTTTGAAAAAATGTCTCTGGGTGGGCATGGTAAGAAAATAATCATCTGTGATGATCCATGTGACTGCTGGGGAGGTGAGAATTGGGGTTTCCAGTGTGCAGGGGAGATGTGGGAAGAAGTTCGTGGGTTTTGCTCTTTGAACCTCCCCTTTCAAACAGTGCAATTTGCTGCAAGTGAAATGAACTTCAAATGTCTTTTGGGGAAAGAGAATAAATAAAGGGGAGAAGGAAAGGGGTTGAAGTTGCCATGCCACCAATTTCACCTTTGTCAAAAGTTTTGGAGCCTTTTTTTCTTTTTTTCTGTTGCTATATGAAAAAATGGTCATTGACAAAAAAATACTTTATCAGCAAAATGTTTAAATTATGTAATAAACAAAACAAAACAGAGATGTTACTGGTGTGATTTTACAACAGCCCCAAGACCAAGTCAGCACAAAGAGAGCAAATGCCTGCACCGCTGGGATAACCCATGGCCAAATCCCCCCCAAATGAGGGAGCCTTAAAAAAATAAAGCAGTAGGCAAGATCTATCCAAGAGTATTCATCATTTATTGACCTCCTACCTTTCAAAAAACCCAATTCATGGAAGAATAGTGAGGTACATAATAGCTGTCCCTATGCTGTACAGTAGGAGAAGGGACACATGCCAGGGGCTAAAATACATCTCTCTTAAAAAAAATAGTGTAAAGCAGACATAATACTTGGTATATCACAAAGCAAAAGCACAGACGCTGCTTTATCAGAGACTCGAGAGATAAGGAGGGGTGAGTGAGTCCCCAGAGTCCTTCTCCATCTGGGACCTCCTCTTTCACCACCACACAGGGCAGGTGCTTCAGCAGAGCTTCAGCTTCCAGCATCTGATAGCACTTATTTCCCCTGAAACTTTTTTCCCCTGCATGGCATCTGAAGGAAGGTGGGAGCAATGTCAGAATGCAGCTGGACCCTGAAGGGTGAAGGGAGCACTGTGGTCTTTAGTTCCTCCGAGCTCTGCTGAGATGAACAGTGGGACAGCCATGGGACAGACCAGTCCCTGTGGAGAACTACCTTAGTAGTGGAGAACTACCTTAGTGATGGTGGCCTCTGAGAAACATCCAGCACCATGAGGGAGGGAGGGAGGACAGGTAGCACCAAACCAGAGGTGGAGACGCATTTAAGACATCTTCACTATTTTTAAACTAATGAAATCAGGTTATAGCAGGATGGGATAGGGTTCTCAGGTACAAGAGCCCCAGCATGCCAGCACCACTTCCAACAAGGGGAGGACTGCCAGCCTGGGAGGAGATACCAGATGAAGCATCACCAGTGTCACAACTCAGAACTCATCTCCCCCAGCAGCCTCTCACACTGCTTACTCCCTGCCTCCTGAGCTCCCAAAGTTGAGGAAAATCCCATGGAGAAGAGGAGGAGGAGCTGGTGGTGGCAGTGTCAAAAGTATGGACAGAGGGTCTAGTCCTTCTGTGTGTGCCGGACCAGGACAAGGTATCCACAGGCAAGGGAGAACCTCTTGGTCATGAACTTCCAGCTCCGAACTGTGAAAACTCACAAGGTTGACACCTAACCCTGCACCTCAGAGAAATATTGTAGGAATGGGCTGTTCTTCAGACAGTAGCACCTTCACAAACCAGGAGTCTCCTTCCTCCCATGAGCGAGGGACGGAGGATTTTGAAAAATCAGGGACTCTTCAGGGCCAGTGGGACACTGTGAACTTCATCTGCCACATTGATCTTGAGGGTAAGGATCAGTTTAACACAACCAACAGCAGCCAGTTCTGCCAGATTTGAGGAGGCCCTCCTGCCTTCAGCCTGGCAGGTGCTGCAGCCTTTCCAGAGCTTGCTCATGGCAATTCAATGGCTTTTGTGTTGTAGCACCCTGGAGGAAGACTCTTCTCAATATCCTCCAGGTTCTTAATATCAGCCAAGATGTCATCAATGCTGCTCTCCAGTGTGCGCACCCGGACCGTCTGCAGCGCAGCCGTCTGCTCCAGCTCTGACATCTCCGCCTTCAGCTGATTGCTTCTGCTTTTGGCTTTGCTGAAGTTCGCCTCAAGCCGCCTCAGGCCATACTCATCCACAGCTCCAGGCTGGTCTTTTGCACAGGAGGAAAACAAGGAATAGCAAAGCATTGATAGAGGCTGAGATCTTTCTAGATACTTCATCTCCACCCTGCTGCCCAGCCTGCTCACAAGCATCATGTAATTCATGCTTCCCACTAAATTCCCAGAAGCCCTGCCTCAACCCCAGTGGGGACCTGTCTCCATCCACATCCCACAATGGCATTGCAAAACCTACTCATCAGATGCAGCAGCTCTTCCAGGGCACTCAGCATCTGCTGCACAGCTGACCCTGCCTGGCCAGCCTTGTCATGGACCCTCTGAGCCTCCTGAGCTGTCTGAAGGAGGAAAGCAGCTGTGTAAGGTGAAATCAAGCCCACAAGTCAACAGGGAAGGGGACAAGGCAAGGGAGATGAGAACCCACCTTCTCTATCGCAGCAGCATCTGCCTCAACCTCCGAGAGTTTCCTCTCAAATTCATCATCCACTTCCTTGGCCTCATGTCGCAGGGTGGCCACTGCCTTCTCCAGGGCAAGGATGCCATCAGCTGTCTTGTTGGCTTCCACCTTCAGCATGGCAATCTCCTAGAGAAGGAAAAGGCACTTTCAGAGGGGCATAGCACAGCCAAAATCATTCTGGATGCACTGGAATAGGGAGCTGGTAGAAACTGGTTCCTTCTACAAGGGACCCAAAAGTATCACAAACTGTCTTCATGTTCTCCCATCAACTGCTCCAGAGAGTTGTTTCTATGCCCATGGCTCAATGCCTCCCTCACACATCAGCAAATCCCTGGGGAATTACAACACACATTTGGGGAGGTGAACCCACAAACACCAGTTTTGGGATCTCACAAGCCTGCCAGTGACTCTGGCTGCAGGAGTGGAAAAATCCCCTTGGTCACTGAGAGGTGGCTACAGTGAGATGCCACAGAGATCTTCATGGAAGAAATGTGCAGAGACCATCTACAGCCAAACTGGCACCTGCAGGACATATTGTAGAGAAAGTTCAGTTCTAAAACCAACCCATCAAGTCCACCATGAAGTTGCCAACTATCTCCTCTTGTTCCATGTTGTTCCCCTTTCAAATCCTTTTCTGACAGCAATAGTGCCAGAGCCTGTCCTCACCTCTTGGATCCCCGCAGTGATTTCCTTCACCTCGCCCACCACGCTGCTGGCTGCCTTGGACTCGGAAGCAGCGCTGCCTAGGATCCCTTCAGCTCGGTCCATCTTCTCCCTGGCACTACTGACCATGCTGCTGATAATGGGCAGCCTTCTCATGGCATCTTTGGCTTCCCTCCTCTTGTCACCTGCTTGCAGGTTGAACTCTGGAAGAAACATGTGGAAAAGAAGCCATACTACATTTGTGAGATCCCATACAGAAAGAAAAAGGAAGAGTTTCTAGGATGTTACCCTTGAGGCTCTTGAGGATCTGTTCCACCTCATAGAAGGTGGTGTTGCCAGCGCTCACAGCTTGCAGAGCTGTGCTCCTGGCTTGGGTGGCTCGGGACAGCAGCTGCGTCAGCTTCTGCAACAAATGAAGGGACACAAAGGGTGGGTGAAGGACACGGTATGGCAGCATCACACAGTCCCAGAGCAGACTGGGAGGAGCTGGGCTGGAAGAGACCCATCAGTCTGTTCCCAAATGCTTGCTCTTGCCCCTTAATCAAGACTACCACAGCCTGATCTGCCATCAGAAGCTTGTGCTGGTTCTCCTCAGCCAGCTCCAGCCATCCCGAGTCATCTTAGCTCTAATCTTTGCAGGAGCAAGTCTTCAACCTGCCTTACATGGAGGAGACGTGCAGGTGAGACCCTGTATCAGCAGCTCCCTGCACACACTGAGCTCTGAAGACCAGCCCCAAGGAAGGGTCCAATCCTGTACCAGGCAGGGAGAGCTGCCTTTGACAGCCAGGCAAGGACAGTGGTGGGGCCACAGGCATCCTCCCAAGGCTGCAGCTCCTGCTGGGGATGACCCCTCACCAGCCAACCTCTTACCGCTCTCTCGTCCTCTTGCCCTCGTAGCAGCTGCTTGGCTTCCTCCTCCCAGTGCCCCATGTGGCTCTGCAGGCCCTGGTACTGGGCCTGGGAGGTATCCACCAGGACCAGCAAGGCACTTGCATCCTGCTTCAGCCTCGAGGCTTCCTCCTAAAACAGAGACACAGTGGGGTGCCCAGCATCTCCCCAGTGCCCACCAAGAACCGTGGGCAAAACGGGAAAAAGGATAGGAAGATGCCTATCTTGTGGCTCTCCAACAGGGATGAAGACCTGGGGAGGGCTGAGCTGATGGTAGGCTAGCAGGGAGGGCATCAGGAAGAGCAAAAGGGGATCTCCTGGTCTGACAGGCACAAGGCCCTCACCTTAAAGGACCCGATGTCCATCTCTATCAGGCGGGACAGGGAGCTGAGGAGCACCAGGCTGCCCTGATAAGCCATGTCTGCCTTGGAGGTCATTCCATCAGCATCAGCCTTCAGGCCTCCAGCCAGTGACTTGAGCTCCTCGTAACTGTACAGATGTGAGGTTGGAGAGCCTGGTACCAGCCAAGCTGCCAGCCTCCCACTCCAGCATTAATACTGCCATCTACATTGACTCGTTCACATTCTCCAAGGCCCCATGCAAATTTATCACACAGAAAAAGCCAATTGCAAACATTCCCTGCATCCTAATCCCTCCAATGAGCAGGGCATCTGCTGGCTCCTTACTCCCACTCCAAACCTAAAGGTTGTTTCACATAGCTGAACCCTCACAGGCTCCATGGTGGCTCAGCTAATCCCTGCCCTACCACTGTATGTTCTCTCCTGCACATCTTAACTTCCCTCAAGGCTGTTGCTCACATCCCACCCGTGGTGTGCAAAGTCCCAGCGCCAGCGTGGTGGGCTCTGGAGAGGCCAAGTCTGACCAAGTCTGACCAAGGGCTTAAATTCACCCTCAGGCTAAACCCAGACCAGATTTTCAACCACACATGGAAATCATCCCAGAAGCCTGTTCACACATGCGGTGTTAAACCCCTTCCCTCAGCTGCAGGCAGGACCCCAGGAGCATTGAGGGCTGTGAGTTGGGAAGCAAGAGCTCCACAGAGCTGCCACCTGTCCATCTCCACCCCTCAGATGTGCCAGCGAATTCCCTGCCTCCAGCTGCACATTTCTGCAGCTCAGATGGGGAAGCAGGGAAGGAGGCCCAGATTCTTGGCCATCCCCCTCCTCCCTCCCACCTCCCATGTCCACACATGTCACTCAGGCCAAGGCAGCCTGCTCTCACCTCCCAAGCAGCCCTGGCAGGGAGCCCGAGGCAGCCTCTCCACCAGTGGCCATGCGGAGCAGCTCCAGTGCCTGCCGTGCATCCTCCCACGCCACCTTTGCAGCTTGATCAACGGCATTGGCTGCTTGTGTGTGGCTGCAGAGCACAGAGTGGGCTTGTCAGAAAGGGTTCCTACCCAGGTTTTCTCCACCAACTTCCTTTACTGTTGTATTCACTGATGCTGGATTGCACCCTCTTGGGAAACACAGCATGTCTGTGAAGGGGACCCATATTTTGCTTGTTCCTCCTGCGTCTTTCAATGACAGAGGATCACTGGGGAGGGCAGAAGTTCCCTGGACATCCAACTGGACATCCAAGGGCCAAACTCTGATCCCAAAGATGCTTCTAAACCACATCCAATTCCAACCTTTAAAGACAGCTGAGGACAACTCTATACAGCAGCAAAGACAGCCCAGCAGCTGCATCTTCCCCTGCTCTAGGTCTGGCACAGAGGCTGTGGCAGATGTCAACCAGAACCTAGGCAAGCACCCTCCAAAAACCACCTTCTGGGCATCTATCAGGATCTCAGTCCCCCTCCCCTCTCTCTCAGCTAACAGTGGGAGCAACTCACCTGTTGGCCAGTCTCAGAGCCTCCTGGGCCAGCAGCAAGAACTGATTCGAGCTCCCAGGAAAGCTTGAAATGGGAATGGTCTGAGGAGGGAGGAAGGAAGAGAGGTGTGAGTGCTCTTCCCTGCTCTCCATCCAGTTTGGCAGTGAAAGAGGCAACTACCTCCACCGCCCCCAAAGATCCCTGCCAGCTCCTCTCAAGGTTCCGACCCCAAAGAAAGGACCACCAGAACACCTACATTCTGAAAACATCTGTAATTCTTTAAATCCTTGCTTTCTCTGTTGATTTTTTTCCAGCCCTGAGCTGGACTAGGAGCGTGTTACACGAGGATGTTCTTACCACCCGATAGAGAGTGGCTCCACTGCGATCGAGGTCCAGCCTGGCTCTCTCCAGCAGCTGACGGGTCTCCTGTACCTGCCTCTCATACTGGCTCCCCAGAGACCTCAGTCTCTGCACTGTTGCCTTGATCTCATCCAAGCGACTCTGGGAGCTGGACCCTTGTCCCTTCATCCTGGCCACACGGCCTTCCAGAGACCTGTCAGAGGCTGGTGAGAAGGAAAGAGAAAGGCTGAAGAGAAACTCATTGCTGAGCAAAAAGGCCCAGACAAGCAAAATCCTCTCTGAGACAGCCCAGATGGCCCCATCCAAGGGCTGTGGGTAGGTGGTACCTTGCAGGCTCACAGCTTCCCTGAGGATGGTCTGCAGCATCTCCTCGGCCACCAGCAACCTCCCCTCCAGCTCCTGGCTCTCGGTCCCACTGCCAGCTTGCACCTCCGAGAAAAGCAGCTCCAGCTCCGCCAGTTGCTGCAGGTACAGCTCCACCTGCAATCACAGACCAGGCCATCAGCCAGCAGGCCACCAAACCCATGGGGGAAAGACCAGGGTGGGAACCAGGGCCACAGTCAGGCCCGAGGACAGAGACCAAAATGAAGGCTCATTTTAGGATGGGGCATAAAGGATCAGTTGAATTGGGTACAAAGCCAAGGTTTGAATTCACATTTCACTTGTACGAGAAGATACTTGAGGAGCACAGGAGGAGGAGACACCGAGGATGAGCGAATGATGCTGCTCAGTGGCCCTGGGGCTGGCACAGATGCTCACCTGCACTTTCACCTGGCCATAGCAAGCTGGGCACTCCCTCTCTTCACAGCGGGGACCCTCAAAGCCAGGTTTGCAGATGCAGCTCCCATCACTCTTGCACTTCAGGGGCTCGGCACCAACTGAGTCGCAGGCACAGACTGCAGGCCAGAGAGACACAGGTTCAGGGGGGCCTGGCCTCACCTCAAGCCTCAGCACATCCCATTCTGCTTTCCTCCCACCATTTAGCCCTGTGCTCTGGTTCCTGCTCACCATTCCATTCACTTTACAGCATCCTTCTGCCCATCAAACTGCTCCATAGTCAGTCATGGAATTTCTTACTCATCCCCAGCTCAGACAGCATCTGGGTCTCACCTCTGCACTTTTGAGCAGGGTCAGCGGCCAGGGGGTTCCCGAAGAAGCCATCCTTGCAGCGGTCGCAGTAGAAGCCAGCAGTGTTGTAGATGCACTTGAGGCACTCTCCGGTCTGGCGGTCGCAGTTGCCCACAGCGTTGAGCTCCACATTGCCATTGCACTGGCACAGCTGACAGGGCTGGGAAGCCACTGGATCTCCAAAATAACCATCAGCACAGTACTCACAATTGGCACCTGGGAAAGGAGAGATGAGCAGAAGTTAATGCTTGTTCCCAGGGGGCAGAGGCTGACTCGCTGCTTGTGCCCCTCAGAAATGGGGGTGTTCAGCCCCATCAGTGTTGGTACAACAGCTGCTCTGCTGTCTTCACCACCACGGCCAACACACAATGCCCCACAAACGCTCTCAAAATCTGATTGTCACAAATGACCTTGTACAAGTCATTTCCTATTTGTTTTTTTCCTTATGTTTTGTTCCCTTCCCTCTCCTACCCATCCTTTCTCCATCCATGTTACATTTAAATGAGAACTTTTCCCGGAGTAGGACAAGGTGTGTTTATCCAGCCCTTGGGGCTCAAAAACCCCACCACAGGCAGGAGCAGCAGTGTTGTAGGCAAGCTGGGCTGAGAGGATGGTGTGGATCTGCCCATCTCCAAGCAGCCCTGTGGAAAAAGGCAGAGCAGAAGCAAGGAGAAGGGCATTACCGGCAGCTCCAGGAGGGCACTGGTCACAGACAACCTCCTCGCTGCCTGGCCCCACGGAGCAGCCCTGGCCAAGCCCACAGGGGCAGGTCCTGCAGCCGTGTGGCTGCCGGGGGTCTCGGTAGGAGCCGAAGGGGCAGCTGACACCATTGCCCACGTTTTCATCTCCCGAGTAGCATTCGCCTGGAGGAGCAAGGAAAGGGCTTAGGGCAGTTTACTCACATTCCTGGTGGGATATTCTCCACCACTCCAGCCACAGCAACACAAGCACCCATGGTCCAACAACCTCCACGAGATCTCTTCAGATCCCCACCATGCCCATACCATGCAGCACATAAAGTCACGAAATGGTTCATGTTGGAAGGGACCTTTAAAGGTCATCTAGTCCAACTCCCCTGCAATAGGCAAGGACTTCTTCAACTAAATCAGGTTGCTCAAGCTCTGTCCAACCTGAGACATTGCCATGCTTAAGTTTCAAATAAGAAGTCAGAAGTGAAGAAATATTCCTATCTGGGCAGCAGGTGTTTTTTCTCTCTCCAACATGCATCACCTAAATCCAATTTGATCCAAATGCATCTGACTGAAGCGCTTCTGGGCTCTGGGGAGTTTTGTCTCCGATGGTCCCCACATTTCAGACCCAAGTCACAGAATCATGATCACAGACAGAGTCACGGAATCACCAAATCATTAAGGTTGGAAAAGCCTTCCAAGATCATTGAGTCCAACCTGTGACAGATCCCCACCTTGTCAACCATCCCAGAACACTGAGTGACACGTACAGTACTTCCCTGGACACTTCCAGGGATGACGACTCCACCACCTCCCTGGGCAAGCCCCTCACAATATCTAATCACCGCTTCCGTGGAGAAATTTCTGTGAAGTCAGTGGTCTCGACTCCCCCCACAGCTCTATTCTGGGGACACAGGCACCTTCCCTGCCTTCCCATACAGCGTACGAACACAGCGTAGTGGTGGTTTCTCTTACCGGTGTCAGGGTCACAAATTCCTCCCCCCTGGCAGTTGCAGGGCACGCAGATGCTGAAGGGCCCCTGGCCGGGGACGTCTCTGCGGTAGCCAGGGGCACAGCTCTCGCAGAACTGCCCCCCGTACGCCGCCGGACACTGGCAGCGCTCCACCCACAGGGCGGGGACACCGGGGACGGGCTGTGCAGACACCAGGGTGACGTTGTCAATGTAGCCGGTGCCTGGAGGGAAGTACAGCCAGTCACCCGCGGGAGACCCCCACAGCCAGGACCTGCAGAGGCTGCACATTCTATTGCAATGCCCAAGGGCAAATGGAGCAGCCAAAGCAGTTGCCATCCTGCTCAATCTCTTCGCTATTTAATTTTGCTGCCTTGGAGCACTTATTTTTATCTTTTAATAAATTTTAGCAAAGGTGTATCCATCCAGAGACTTCTTATCTCCAACAACGAAGAGGAGCCAACCTTGTGCTTGCAAGCTCTCTCTGCACTTACTGTACTCCCCAAAGGTGGCTCGGATCCAGAGGGCTGTCAGGTTTCCCAGCAGCCTGCGAAATTCAAAGTGATTCAGTCTTGGGCTCCACTTGCTGCTTGGATGCTCATCCAGCCTGCCGTGGGAGAGGGGTGAAGTAGAACTGGTTTCAACAAAATGAGATGCCTCTTCCAAAAACGCAGCAGCCCTTGCCCATTTTCCTCTTTGGAGCTCAAGGCTTTGGGCAATGACCTCCATGCATGCAACTGATTTTGAGCTGAGAACCCAACTCAGCCTCAAGCCACATTTTCTGCTGCCCCTCTCACAAAGTAACCTCCTTATCCAGGACAGAAGCCCCTGACATGCATCCAGGCAGCCATTTGCCACCTCCAAGTGATCACAGCTGAACCCAGGAGCTCCTTGAAGCCACAACCATTCTTGCTCCCCCTGCCCCAAACACCCTAGCTTCCCACTTTACCTGAATGTGTATGTCTGGCTGATGCCACAGGGCAGGACCTTTCCCTGGGGCAAGAAGGGGGCAGTGACTCTCAGGCCATGTCCTTCCAGGACCACATCATGTGGAGATGGCTGGTGTCCCCCTCGGTCCAGGCGGTAATCAAAGGAGAGCATCTGGCCATAGCTCAGCTGCTGGTTCCCAAGGAATTTTGCTGCAAAGGGAAAATCAAAGGCTTAAAATCTTCCTCCTAAAGGATCAGTTCACGGGATCATACCAAGCAAAGGGTTCACCCTGCCCACCACTGATCCCACACCTACCAGGTGCCACGAAGTATATTGGCTCCGATCTCCTTGCTGCTATGAAGGCATCCTGGTGGTGTGGGGACCACTGGAGTTGGGCTGGGGAACCACTTTCATGGACACCTTGCCAGCCCTCAGTACCTGGAGCATCAACAAGGAGCAGTCAGCGTGGACAGGGAAGGTGTTTCTAGGATTCCAGCAATTTTCTTGAGCTGTGTCTTATCAAAACTCACCAGCTTCCTACCCCTGACCTCTGAGGGTACAACACAGGTATCCCTGTGCCCACATGTCTGTAAATCAGCCAGGCTGGGCAAACAAAACCCTCCTTCCAAGTTGCAGGAAAGATATAATGAAGGAACCCTACTTCTGCCTATGACCAAGCCATCCCATCAAAGCAGAGTTTCTATAGTCACTGGCAGGTTGGATAAGCACCCAAGGAGCAAGGGTAGCCCAAGACTGCCTTTCAGCAAGGCTGTGAACCACGTGGTTCCTCCAGCCCATTAAAGAGAAGGAATGGCAAATGCGCCAGGAGCCATAGGGAGGTTCTGCTTGGGCTTCACCTCGCTGGAAGGTAGAGCTGATGTTGTGGACACTGTGGTTGTCCGCACTGATACACGTGACCGAGTGCCCATAGCAGAAGCAGGGGGAGCATCCTGCAGGGTTTCTGGCATCCAGGTTATAGAAGTGTCGCTTACACCTGTGAAAATGCAAGAAGGTGACAACATTCAAGTTGTTTTCTCCTTTTCCTGGCCCACCCAACCATCTCTCTAATGCAATACAGCCATTGGCAGGGTTCAAGGTCATCACCAGGCTGGGATGGTGAGATGGGTGTGTGCAATGGCTTTGATCTGACAGAGGGCAGGGCTAGACTGGATGCTGGGAAGAAACTGTCCTGTGAGGGTGGTGAGGGATTGGCCCAGGTTTCCCAGAGAAGCTGTGGCTGCCCCATTCCTGGAAGTGTCCAAGGCCAGCTGGACAGGGCTTGGAGCAACCTGAAGTAATGGAAGATGTCCTTGCCCATGGCAGGGGTTGGAATGAGATGAGCTCTAACATCCTTTCCAATCCAAACCATTCTAAGTGGTGAACTGCCAGGGAGGCAACTGAAAAGAGAAGGAGGCTTGTGCCAGGCAGTGTCCAGCACATCCTCCTGACATCCACCTCTGGCACCGCTCTCCAGTGGCGCTCTCCTTGCAGACACAGCGTCCGGAGTGACAGTCTCCCGTGCTGCCCGCCGGGTCACACTCGCACTGCAGGCTCCTGCAAAGGTACAGCATGAACATCTACCTGAATTTCCAGCTCAGCCTGGGAGCTCCTGGGAGCCTGCTTCCTGCTACTACACAAGACAGTGGAGAACCATCCCAGTTACTCCATGCAAGAAGTGGGGAAATAAGCAGCAGAGCCACCCTTTATGGAATCTGCAGCAGTGTGGGTGCAGGTTGAGCCAGTGCCCATTGCTACTGCTCCAGGGCATCCCAGAGCATCAGACCTGCCTGCAAGAGCAAAGTGAAGCTCTGCTGAGCTTAATAAACCCTAGCTGAGTTTAATAGACCTTGGCTGAGCTCCACCAAGCAGTAGCACCTGGGGAGCAGGCAGCCCTCTCTTGCCAACACCCTTTGCCTGCCAGCAGCCCCAAAGGAGCAATGGCAGGGTGAGGTGAGGAAGAAGAAGACACAGCTGAGGAAGTCAGATCAGAAATGTTTCTAAAGATGTTTAAACAGGGCTTCATGCAAAGGAAGGGGTTGATTTTTGCATGCACATCTCCTTGTGAGTGGCATCCACACAAGACAGCCCCACGGTGGGCAGGTTTTGTTTTACATGGCTGTCACCTGTTGGGCATTATCTGGGTAATAAAACCATCACCTCAGAGAGTGGCCAAGTTCAGATTTTGATGGTGTTGCAGGACACTAAGCCCTGCAGGTTGGTCTCACTCAGGCCCACTGTCTCCTAGCATGGCTGGCTTAAGGTTGCCCGTGAGCTGTCACGAAATGAGCCCTGCCTTTGCAGGGGCTATTTTCAGCCAGCACAGGCCCCAGGAAAACTCTGGAGGCTGGCCCTCCCACTGGCCCCATGCCACCGATGGTGGCCAGCACTCACTGCCCACTCCTCCTGCACCCAGCCTTGGACAGGGACTCGAAGCCCGGCTGGCACTGGTCACACTTGTCCCCCATCACTCCAGGCTTGCAGCTGCACCGGCCGTTGCTGTCACACTGTGGGCTGAGGGAACCTGCAGAAAGACAGGAGGGAGAGGTTGGGATGGGCACCTTCCAACCCAAACCATTCTGTGAGTTTGTGATTATTTCAGAGGGCAAGTGGGTCTTGAAACCCATGGTCTGGTATGTAGAGAGCCAGAGCCTGACCTGCCCAGGTGCATTAGGAGGTGCCTTAAGCCCCCTTACTCCACCCGGCAGCTGTGCACGTACCCCAGGTGTGGCAGAGGCAGGGCAGGCAGCACTGCTCCCCCCACCGTCGGAAGAAGCCATCCTTGCAGCGCTCACAGTGGGCACCCTCCGTGTTGCCCAGGCAGTCGAGGCAGCGGTACCCATTTCCTGTCTCCCTCAGGAGCTGCCAGTCAAAGATGCACTGCCTGGACATCCCGTTGCAGTCACAGACTGAGAGGAGAGTAGAGAGATATCTCAGATGATGCCTAGAGGTGAAGGCACCAGCAGCAATCCCACCCTGAGGGGCAAGGAACAAGTGCAGGCAGTGCAAACCTCCCCTTCCTTCTCTGCTAACAGTGAGCCGCTTCCCCACACCTCTGCATTTGTCCCCATGTCTGTGTCCATCAGCCACCCCAGTGCTACCAGTGCCCACACCATGCTCTGCATCCCCACACTTGGGGGAGGAATGCCCCATTTCACTGCTCAGGAAGGACAAACCCAAGCCAAGCAGCTGCAATCCACACAACAGCATGGCCAGGGCTTTTCTCCATCCTTTCTTGGGACTTGCAACATAGCCAGGACATTGAATAAGCAGAGATGGGTTTAAAAAAACCCAGTCTTGTCCTGAGAAAAGCATGGATTACCTTACTGGAGACTTTGGGGAAAAAGGAAAGATTAATAAGTTTATCCTTTGTTTCACCCAGCCTCTGACCAGGAGTTGAGAAGAAAAAGCTCAACCAACTTCCACCACATCCCCCCACCCAGGTCTGCAGTGCAGGGTAGTGAGGAGTGGTCTGTGATCCAAGGAGTATGGCAGAAGCATGCCAGCCAAGAGGGAGATTAACAAAAAAGTTTTGGGCAGGATTGGACAGGTCACCTCACCCCACACCCTCCCTCAGCATGAAGAAAAGCTGCAGTTGCCCACACTGCTGCATGAGGATGGCAGGAAGAACAGATATGAGATTCTGCATTCCTCTACAGCCAGGAGTGATGATGCCTCTGGACATCAGACTCAGGCATCTCACCAGATGTGCCCACTCCAGCACTCCACTGCCTTGTCCAGCTGCTCTCTTGAAGCCACCTCTCACCTACTTGGCAATCCCTCAATGGCCAGTACTGGAGCATTTAATCCCAAGGACCTTTACTCCTCAGGATCACTGAGGAGAGCAGGTGTGGTGCTGACTCCTTAGTGGATTGCAGAGAGATCCCAGAAACAAGCTGGAGAAAGCTTTTTTAACTTGTCTCGAAATGTAACACTTACTCCATTTCTAAAAAGGAACTTCTGTAGGTTCCCAGGAGAAGAATGTAAATAACGAAAGATGTTTTGGTAAGGTGCTTTCTTTGACCAGTGAAAGAGCTTTGTCTTTGTTTGTTTTCGTATTTGTGAGACTGTACTGGAGAGACAGACAGTCACACGGAGACCATCCCTCCAGCTAACACGGCTGGAGGGAGAAAAAGTTTGCTCTCTGTTCTTGATGTAAATAAAGCCTTCTGAACAATTTGAAGATGGAGTTGTTTGTGGATCAAGCCCTAGCACTGAGGGCCACATCTTTATCACAAGCAGGCACAGCTGAGAGAATGGTTGGCAAAGACAGGTAGTAGAAAGAAACATCCCAAGGGAAAAAGCCAGGTCCTCAGGGGCACAGAGCCTGCTGAGGAACTGCTCCAAACCACCCTGATGCTGCCATGGGAGCCTTGACCTCCCTCTGAGGAGCTCCACTCACTGCTGGCCTTCTTGGGACAGGAAAGGCCATCCCCTGCCACCCAGCTCCTGTTCAGGTCACCTCTGAGTGCACAGAAAGTGAAGGGAGTCCAAAAATGGGCAGAAACTTGCTGCATGGATGCAGACAGTGCCTTGTACTTAGACACACCGAGCCTCCTCCTTCCCCACTCTCTTCTGGCACAGCTCAGCCCCAGGGTACAATGTCCCTGTCCTCTGCATCATCTGTGATTCCTAGGACCAGGCAAAGCCTCCGGCTCTCAGTGCTCACACCTGGGCGTCAGCCTTCCACACACCCATCGGCACCCACATTCCAGAGGGAGGCACTCAGCAGAGCCTCTGCCAAGAGGAGAGATGACCTCATGCGCCAGCAAACACAGAGAGAGATTTTTCCAGCTTCGGCAAACATGGCTCTTCCCTTGCAGCCTGGCTGCCAGGAGACCGAGACCAAGCTCAGGAGATCTTCTGCCACCCTAGCCTGCTGGAAGGGGACCTGTGGGCATGGAATTCCTGCCTCTAGAGTGTGGGAAAGCAACTCCAGCCTCAGAGAGCATCACCAGTGACCAATGGGCATGGACAGCACAAAGGACCCATGGAGTGCAGCAGTGTGAGACTTTCTTCAAGTATTTGTGCTCACCTTCACAGCAGAAAGATCTCACTTGGGTTTATCCCACTCCCCATCCCTCTACGCTCCAGCTAGATTTCAAGCTGGAAGGGACCCATAAGGATCTTTGAGTTGAACTCCAGCCGTGCATCACCCTACATCTACATAGTCCAGAGGATTTACTAGGTTGCTAAATTACAGGTATGAGAACCATTCCCCCAGGGAATGAAAACCTTTCTTTGGTTGTTGCTCTACTGCTGCAGCACGTTAGGAACCAGCTCTCCAGCCGTAGAACAAATTCCTGTCTCGATGATTCAAAACCATTTAAGATGCTGTGGAAGGTTAGTGCCACCACCCCACTGGTGTGTCTGCTCCTGGTCATCTCCCAGAAACCCAGGAGCTCAGGCAGGTTAATCCTCACCAAGAGCAAGGCACTGGAATTGATAATGAGATAGAGGATGAGGACCAACTGAGGACAGGATCACTTCTGTATCCAGGTGCCCTGAGGCTCTGCTCTGAGATCAACCATGGAAAAGAGCAGGTTCCATTGAGAAGCTTTGTAGCTGGGTTTCTTCAGCACTACATCAGGCTGCAGGAGATCCATGGCACACATCCAGCAGGATGTCATTCCCCCAGCTCCCACCCGCAGAATAAAGCATGAAAAATACTTGATGGCTGTGCTGAGATGAATTCTCACATCAGAAAGGCTTGGAGAAGGAGACAGGCAGCTTCGGGCCTCTTAAACTGTCTCCTCAAATTCACAAAACCAGACAATAACGGTGGCCCTGGGTCTGTCAGGATCCAACAGCCCTGTACACATGAGCCAACCTGCTAAGATCTCTCCTTCCATCAGGAGAACAACAGAGCTTTGCATGCAATGAGGCCTCCATCTCAATACAAGCCATTCCCTGCTCTGTGCTGTTGAGACAGTGATCCACAAGGCTGCCCCATCTGCTGCCCCAAGGCTGGGTGTCCCCATTGCCTGACTTCACAGCTTTCTCATTGCAGGAAGACCTGCCTGGGGCTTCTGTGCTGCATCAGCAGACTAAGACACATCACTGAACCCACTCAAAGTCTGCTGCAGCATAAAAACACAGCTGGTATCAACTGTCAGCTTTACATGCACACAGAAACGGGTTCAAGAGTCCCTGGGAAAGCAGCAGTTTCCTACACACTGCCAGGAAGGAGCAGGGGAAGAACCTATACCAGTATTTTAAAACTTGCATGTAATTAAGGCTGATGTAATAACTAACCCAAGTAGCATGTAAAGCAAAACAGGTCTTTTTTTTACTTTTGAAAAAAATCCAAACCAAAACACTTGTTCAGCACTTATTTCTCATTGCACCACACTTAAAACTGATAAAATTCAACTTCATGCCCAGCAAGCTTATTTCAGAATGTTTTCAGTACTGGAGACCAATAAAAAAATTAAAACACTCAGTATTTACAAAATACATGCAAAAATTTTATTTTGGCCGAACATACCCATCTCCAGACTACAGGCCAATGAAACTAAAATTCTGATAGCTGAATTACCACTGGGCTGAACATGTTTAAATCTCCCTCCATGACACTCTCCACTACGTGAGATTTGCATGTGCAAGAGGATCTGCTGGATTTTTAAAGCTCACTGTCAGTCTGTGCATCACAGGAGACTCCTGTCTCCCATGGGATTTGGCAGGGCTGTGGCACCTTGTGAGCCCCACAGACTTGCACAAAATCTGAACACCACCATGTTATTACAGTAAACTGGATCCTGGATGCTTCCAGCTCTTCTTCAGGCTTGAGGAAGATTTTGGTTTCAGCAGTAATGGGCAGATCGGCCACTGCCTGTGCCATGCTCGTGCTCACACCCACATCCCACCCTGGGAGCAAAGCTCTATATCAACAGCAATAAGGTAATTGCATATAAATAAGTTACTGTAAGGGGATGTCAGTGACAAAACGAAGACCAATTGCTCATGGGATATTCTACCTCGGAGGAAAATTAAGAAGCACCTACAGATCTTATATCAATCCCGAAGGCAGGAGGGGGAAGAGTGCCCTAGCAGGATGCCGCGCACCCAAGCCTGCTCCCGGCACTCTCCAGCACGGGTAGAGAGCTGCGAGCCAGTCCGCAGGGGTATCAGAGCAGTAACAGCCGCCCTTCCCGAAGCCTCACCTTCTCCGCTGCGTATGCTCACGGCTGCGGGCAGGAGGGACGCGGCGAGGCAGGCGAGGGGCAGGAGCCAGCACTCGGCCATTTCTTGTGCCGGGGAACACCAGGCGCCCGTTCCCGCGGGGCTCCACACTTGCTGTCTTTTTTTTGTGCGTTTTTTTATCGGCTGCTCCACCTGAGTCACTCCCAACAGGAAGAGCGCGTGTGCCGTGGGCTGACTCACAACAAGAGCCCAGCCCAGGGAGAGCAGACAGGCGCCTGTCCCATCGAGAGAGACGCACTGACGAGGCTCAGCACCCCAAGGACCTCCTGCATGCACCATCCTAGGGAAATAAAATATAGCTGCAGCTCCTGAAGACACCCCTCCTGCCCGTCCTGGACGCCCAGCTCCATCCCCCCCGGCAGCCGCTGCCTCCATAGGCAAGGCAGCGGTGCTGGTTGGGGAGAGCCGGGCTCTCCGGGCACGCCGGAGGCCTGCAGGGAAAAAAATGAAACAGGATGAGCTCACAGGAAGCATGGCGAGGGTGGATGGGGACTGTCTGCTCGCAAGCCAGGTCCAGCCAACCAACCTGCAAGAGCAGGGCTCATTTCAGGTGCCTAGCAGGACTGGGGATGCAAAGAGACCCAAGGTTAGCTTGGATAAATGCCAGAAAGCGGATCGATTTACCAGATAAGGATCAAGTTCAGGAAATCCCCAGACCTAGAAATGAGGTGGAGAATCACCACACGTATTTGTCTGCTTTTGCTCCTGAGACAGAAAATGAGGTTAGATGGGTCCTTGGCCTCACCTACTACATCATTTTTATGCTAGAAGAAGGATGAGGAGTGGAGACAGAGGGGGAAAATGCTTGGCCAAGGCTGCTGACAGAGGCAGGAAGATGCCAGGCTCCACAGCCCCAGATCCATTAGCACTTTGTTCTCAAGGGTAGCTGACAAGCCACACAAGGCATGAAGGCCAGTTCCATCTTGTTCCTTGCCTTTGCCTTGCAGGAGGACATCACCACTTCTATAGGGGAATAGAGAAATCTGGAGGCAGGGGCTCTCCACATCCTGCACGTCAGGACAAGCGGGATTCCAGCATATCCACCTGCCCTGCAAAAGCAGCCCACTAGAGGGGCACAGTGAAGAATGGGCCTTCATGCTGCATCACAGCAGCTTCCCTGCCCAATGCCACGGGACTCCTACTGTCACAAGTGACTGTGAAAGGTCCAGGAGCACCTTTAAATAGAATGAAAACACCTAGCAAGTTCATCCCCAAAGACACAAGTTGCCTTTTAGGTCCCCTTCTGCATTACGGATTCAAACTCCACCCAAGGCATGACACACTGGTCACTTTGGGCCTGACAGACCGGGGTGATTAACACTGAGCTCCTTGTCTGAGCCTCTTATGCTGCCTAACAGCCTCCAGACACTCCAGACACCTGGAGCTGACTCACAGGGCTTTCCTCTTACCTGGTGATCTCATGGGCACAGCCAGCCCAAGCTCACCACATCTGTGCACCTCCCTTTGCCAACCATACCTGCCACTGCTGATTGAGTCAACTCACTTTTATAAAACAGGAGGTTTCCTTTTCACTTCATTTAATGGATCTTAATACAGCTCATGACAAAGAACACAGCTTCCTGAACACAATGGTGGCACACTGGGTTTTGGCACCCGAGGTTGTTTTATCTGGTTTTCATTACTGTTTTTTTAAGTAGGATAAAATTATTTATGGTGTTCCCACCAATGCAGTAGTTCTTAGGATCCACTCATACCTCTAAGGAGACACAATCCCTTCTGCTCTTAAGTACATCACTTGTCCAAAAAACCTCTGCTGCATCCTTCCTACCTGCTGACACCCCTCTGCTCAGGAAGCTCTTACCCAGCAGCATATAGATACATACATTCAGTTCCATTAGACCTCACCCAGACCACATCCTTGGCTGACTTCTCTCTTGGAAAACCAGCCTCCCCTATGAGGAAGCTTTTCCCTTATCTGTCTCCTCCATGCTATCCCTTTTATCTCACCATTGCCACCCCATCTCTCACTCCACTTGCGCAAACAAGGCCCTGACAGCTCGCTCCTCAGTCATCTCTACTTATTGATTTAGGTTACTCTCACCTTGTCATTTGCCTCAAGATGATCTCTGAAAACCACATGCCATGAGACTACCAAAAATGTATTTCCTGGGGCCCTGATTTTCTAAACACACCCAATCTGGAATGAGCAGCTGCCCATGACCCTCCACAGAGCAAATGTCCCACTGCAACCCATTGCTATGGCAGTACTCTTTAGAAAAGGTCTCACACTAACATGGTTAACAAAGATGCTTTACCTTTTAGAGTAAGCAAAAGTGTAAGCAAAGGGAGGCATGAAGAACAGCTGTGCTCATCAGACACTGCAATGAAAGTTTTTTTCACTGGAGAACCTCTGTCTTTTATTCTGCAACACAAGAAATGTCCTTCTGAAGATGTTTTATGTTCATTCACAACAGTCATAGAAGCTCCTACTGCAGGCAGATCACCACGGCTCACAAGATCATCAGTCCTTGAGGATGTGGCTGTGGCAGAATTAACCACTCCAAAACCAGCTTGAAACAACAAAATAATCTAAATTTTGCTGATAGTTGCTGGTGAAAAGTGATGGATGTGTAAAAACTCTGAAGTGATGGTTTTATTAATGTAACCAAGGGAGAAAACCCATTTTGGTGACTTATGCCAGACAAACACCATGATGCTGTGAGTCCTTGCAGCCCAGGTCAACCCTCACATTCCCAAGCCTCCTTCTGCAAGGGATCATCTGATCTGCCATGTCCTACAGGAGGAAATCCTCTGGGATTTCCTCACAGTGTGGAAAATCAGTGATCATGATGTGCTGGTATCACCAAAAACCAGTGCAGCGATGGAGACTGGACTTCAGTCTCTCCTCTGACGGTTGGGTGCCCTGGGAAAAAGTCCTCATGACAGCCAGAGCCACCTGGAGCAGAGGAGATCATTCAGGCAGCAGCTCTGCTGGGATGGGCAGAGGCAGGCAAGGAGCAGGCCGGCAGTGAGCAAGCAAGGCAGGGCAGGGCAGGGCAGCAGCAGTAGCACAGCAAGGAAGTGCTGTCTTGTGTGGCCTTGCCTTGCCTGTGCCCTGCCCAGAGCAGCGAGGGGTGAGACAGAGAGAGGTGAAGAAAGAAGGCATTACCTACCAACCGCATTCCCCTCTCTGTCGCCATGCCCAGCCTCTGTGGGATAACTTTTGCATGGCATTCCTGATGTTTCTGGGATGGGGGCACACTGAAGGCATCAGGCCAGCAGCCAACAAGAAAAAATAACTAACCAGAATGTGGTCCAATATGTCATGCCTGTAGATGGGGAGCACAGAACACTGCCAGCTCAATGTGACATCCATATGACCTCCTTTGCTTCCTCAGATCCAAGCAAACACACGGGAGACATCTCCTCCAGGCAGTTGTTCTCAGCACTTTTTAACTTGTAACAGTATCTTGTCCTCCCCAGAAGTGAGAGGGAAGCCAGCTCAGGTCTATCCAAGCCCTCCCCACTGCCATCTGCTCACCAGACCCCTTGCCCCCCTGCCAGCCTCCCGCTTCTCCAGAGAGCACATGAGAGATGACAGAGCTTGAACCCGGGCACTGAGAAGAAACACAGGCAACTGAAGGAGAAAAAAGGCTACCAGAGCACGGCTTGGTCCCAGCTCAGCAAGGTGCCTCCTCACCCACCTTGGTATCAGGTACAGGCTATACTGAGCAGAGCATCTCTACTTGGGCTTCAAAATACTGGTAAAACAGTTTGGCAACCTGTAAACCATTATCATGGTGCCTTAGAGAGGGGTCTGCTCCTCCCTGTAACAGATTTCTGCGTATCTACTTAGGTTACTCTTACCTCATCACCCTTCACTATCCTCCAGCATTACCTCTGAAAACCACGTGAATGCAAGGCTCATTCTTCTTCAAGATCACCTCTGAGGTACATTTGCACAATGCCCACAAAAAACTTCTGGAGATAAAAATCCTGAAGATAAAGGACACAGATTTGCTTCCTAAACTATGCGTTTTAGCCTCAAAATTGTTAGAGGCTCGATGTCAACCTAGGGCCCAGGCAAGATCAGAACCATCCCACCATCCAATTCTCTGCTCCCTGACTGCTCCTCACACCCCAGCTGAAACCTCAGCCAGATTTTACCAACTGGGATTTGTTCCACAAAAACATTGGCAAGGAAAAAACAAAAAGAGGTATTTTAGAAAACAAATTCATTGGTGACAACAGAAGAATGAAAGGTTGAAAGTACAGAAACTGAGATGCAAAAATATTAAGAATTTACCAGCTGAGATGGGATTAGCTCTGATGCAAGTTAATGAGACCAGTGCATTTTCCTCTGCTGAGAAAAATAACAAATCCAGCTGGAGCTGTAAGACAAGTGTGAATACAGAATAGCCTAGTCTCTCATCACTGCAATCTGTACTTAAAAAATTGCTTAATTCATGAATAAGATTTATCTTTATATAAGACAGGGCCCAGGAACAACACAGAGCATCCAGATTTGTGGCAGTTTTCAGTTTCTTTATTAGGGGTTTTTGTTTTCTTTTCCCAGGAGTCCCATCCTTTTCCACTTGTTTAGTAAAAAGGATTTTACCCTTACAGTGTAAATAAACTCCCCCTGGTTCCTCAGGGCTTTTCAGGAAAACAGTGCCACTCCAATAGTATCAGCACTAACAACATGCTATGTTTTTAAGTCCCAGAAAACCAGTAGCTTAAAATCCATCCTAGTCATGGCAGTGGAGCAGTGGACACCAGGAAAAACCATCATCCTTGTCATCTGTATCCCATCACATGCATTCCTGAGTTTCTTCTCCCTTTTTCCCATACCAAACCAGGTTGTCTAAGGAGCAAGAGGTGAATCTTGCAACTGAGACACATCCCCATCAATACCCTACCACCAAAAATAAAGTAATACTCAAAAGAATGCCCAGGTATAAATGGTTACATATATTCAGACTTTATTATAAATAAGAAATACTGTTTTATACATAAACACTGCAAGTGTTGCATTTTGTTCACTGCCCCAGACAGCAAGACCACAGCTTAGGGCAAAAAAAAGCTGGAGTGAAGGCAGATATTGAGGGGGCCACAGTCAGGAAAAAGGTGATGAAGGGATGTCACGTGTCATCTGTGACACCCAGCACTCCACCAGCAGCTGTCACATCATCACATTACGTAAAGAAATAACTGGACTTATACAATGAATAATGGCTGTAATGCAGTACTTATTAAGAGATCGCTTATAAAGATTTTTTTCTTATTTAAAAATAAAATTCTGTTAAAAACGGTTTAAGAGAAAAAAAAAAACAACAAAAACCCAGGAGAAGAAAGCAGGAAACGTTAGGCCTGAGGTCAGCCAGGGCATGCGCACATCTTCGCATCTGCTCTTCTCACAGCCTTGGCAGAGGTGACATGGTCACAGCCATCTTTCCAGAGTGACCCAATGTCCCTGTGCATGCACACACAGGGAACTCTCCTCTAGGGGTGTTTCCAGGCAGGAAGGAAATCCCACAACCATTAGGGGAAGGGATACAAGAGCAACGTGGAGTTTGCTGGGAACACCCCCTGCCCAGCAGGATCTGTCTGCACCAAGCCTCCTGCCTTGCACAGTGGTATCAAGATGCCCCCAAATGCAGCTCTCCGATCACCTCAGTGCTGGGTCCAGTCTCCCGAGAGTGCTACAGCTTTTCACAGCCCAGCTGCAAAGCCACAGCCCCTGTCCCACTCCTGGCACAGGACAAGGGACACAGAACAGGGTCCTGTAGGCACCATGGGGCAGAGCTGGCTTTGGAGGCAGGGCTGGAAAGCATCCACCCAACAGGCAAAGTGGTTATGGATGGGTGCTGGGGATACAGTAGAGGGAAGCAAGCAGGAGGCCAGCTAGAAGAAATCCCGAGTTTCAAGGGAATGATATGGAGAGAGGCAATACATGGTGCACTTGCCCCAATGGCTATAGGGGAAAGAACACAGAGGAGGCCAGGCTGTGCCACTCCGGAAATATGGCTGAGTATATTTACACACGCATACACACAAGAGACTTCCTCACACTATAATCATGATTAAAAAAACGGAAAAAAAAATCACATTCACACAAAAAAATATACATTTGAAATAATTAATAGCACCAGTGTGTGTCAGATAATAATTTCTTCCTCGCTACGCAAACATACGAAGTTGCATAGTGTTTAAGAATAGATATATATTGGATCTCAAGGAAAAGGGGGAGGGATGCCAGGCTGGAGGCAAGGAGGAAGTTGCAGAGGATGCTCTTGGAGCAAGGGGCTCCCTGCCACTCCCACCCAGCACCAGTGAGCACTGCCTGGGGAGGGAGTCTGTGCAGAGGAGTGGGAGTGGTGTGAAAGGCAGAGCTGCCACCTGAGCCTGGCCTGAGGTCCCTGTGCTGCAGTAGCTTTATGGTGACTGGGAGATGTGGAGGCAAAGAGAAAGGAGGGCACCAGGAAATTCCAGCTCTTCCTGCCAGCTTTAAAACAGGAAAAAGGCCAGAGCAATGGCAGGAGAAATAAAAATGCCACTGTCCTCCTTCAGATGGGGAGAAAGAAAGACCTTCCCATATCCACTCATGTGCCTCCCTTCCTTCCCCACTGAAGACATTCAGCAGGGAGGCCTGTGCAGCTGTCGGAGCTCTCCCGATGGCAGCACTCCTCTTCAGCAAGACTTGTCATGCTTCAACACTCATCTGTCAGTCAGACATTCCGAGCCCAGAAAACCAGATCCTCTGCAAATTCAGTAGCAAGAGATGGGAATGCAGCTCGTGGCTTCCACACTCTGGCAGTCTGGACTACCCAGCAGGTAGCAGCTTTCAGACCAGACCCAAAACTTCTCCACAGAACAGGAGTGGGGCTGGCAAGATCCACCGCTCCACCAGTATCCCATCTTCCCAAAGAGCTCCAATCAGAGGCTGCCTTTTTCTCAGAGCAATGCATCATCACAGAAAGCACTTCAGAAAGAGGCTTGAGCTATTTTTTTCAGCCTTTGTCAAAGGCTACCAACACTGTTGGATTGGCCACTAGGTAATGATGAAAAAAATAAATTCACAGAGTTAGAAGTCGGGAAGAAGGATCTGAATTGAGTGCAGCTATACTGGCCATTACAGTAATACTTTGGTAGCCATCCCCTTCCCTCATAGGGACAAAGAGCTCCAGGACTGAGGATTTTACAGACAAAGGGAGAAGACAGGAGAGAAAGCTGGGTTAGTTTTGCCTTGCTGTATACAGCTCACGTGGTTATTTCTGAACAACAGTATAAAAAGTCCAGAGCATCTCTCATCCTTGCATCCTAATCAAAGGGAAACTGTGACTGAGGAAGGGGCAAAGGTGGAGTGCTCAGGAAAACCATCTATATAAAAACACCCCTTTGATGCCCAAAGACGGATATTTAATTTGCTTCTCAAAAAAAAAAAAAAAACCAAAACCAACAAAAAAGCCTTTCAACTTATCCTGATTTGAAAGAAAACAGTGTGGCTGCAAGCAGCGAAGAGTTGGAGATTTGGAGAAGGTAATGTGTGTTAAGGCACTCCATGGCCAAACCACCGTTCACCGGGGTGATTCCCCCCCCCCCCAGTGCACCCTTAGGGTTTCTCAATGGACGGGGTGTTGAAACAGCCAGATGGCAAGGTCTTCCTGATGTCTTCCAGGTTGCTAATGTCCTTCAGGATCTCTTCTATGTCCCTGTTGTAGGCCTGTATTGCATCATCTTGCTTCTTGGCTTCTCTCTCAAGGAAAGACACTTTCTGGTCCAGGTCACTATCTTTCATCTGGTCTTTGGCACTGTTCAGGGTACCTTCAATTTCATTCAGTTTGTTCAAGTCCACTGTCTCCAGTTGCCCTGAAAAGCCAGAAGCAAATAGTGAAACCCCTTTGACACCCTGGGTGCTCACACAGCTGAGCCCACAGCAGACCTCCATCAGGCCATCTCTGCATTCGAGACAGCATCTGAAACAGGACCATCCACATGGGTGACATCTCCATTGCCTAAAGAATTCTTCAGTTTGCAGAAAACCAACACTGAACATTGCTCAACAAGCTCTGAGGCTAATCAGGAAAGAACAAAACCCAAAGGCCTTGCCAAAATCACACAAACCCCATTTCAAGAGGTCTACAGATCCATCTGGTTCCTCACACAACACTGGCAGGAAAGCCAGCATACATCAGGAAAACACTCAAAGGCACAGAGCACATTAAAGACAGTCCTACCTAGTTGATCCAACAGGTCATTAATAACAGTGAGTAGGCTGTTCACAGAGTTCTTAGCTTTTCTTGCATTGTCTTCTGCCTCCTGGGCAGCCTGTGAGGCCTGCAGGATATAAAAAAAAGTAAGTGAGAGCACAAAAAAGGTGTAGGGATTACAAAAGTGTTGCCTCTCCTCTGCAGTTGGTCACCACATCACTTCCTCCTCACTCCAGGATAACAATCCTGTACAAAGATCTTTATCACAGGGCTAGGCAGAAGATTGACAATCTTCAAGTAATCGGTTTTCTGAATATTTCAGGATGGGGATCCCTGAAAACCAAGTAGGAC
Source organism: Vireo altiloquus (assembly GCA_013396875.1). Lineage (NCBI taxonomy): Eukaryota > Metazoa > Chordata > Aves > Passeriformes > Vireonidae > Vireo > Vireo altiloquus. Next base: position 259,522 of record VZRF01000324.1, on the reverse strand, counting down.
TTTGCAGTAAAAGCCAGGATGGAATTAATAGGGCTATAGTTTTAGTTAAAGGAAAGGCAGTTCTCAAATTCCAGCAGGGAGCCTATGCTAATGCACCAGAACTTGTCTCCTTTTCAGTCCCACTTAAAACTTGGAAGAGTTGGAATACTGGCTGGACCCAGCACTCTTTGCAAGAGGAGAGCAGGAGGAAAGCCTTCCTTGCCAGGACAGCAGGGAGAAGGCAGCTCCTAGACACTGCTGTCACCTGCCAGCAGTACTTACCTCGCCTGCCATTTTCATATCCTGCTCAGCATCTGCCTGCTTCCGCTTCAGCTCTTTTTCTGCATCCTGCAGCTGCTTCATCATGTCATCCACTTCCCTGGCCAGTCCTGTCACATCAGCAAAGGTCTTGTCGGCTTCAGCTCTGGTAGCAGCAGCACTCTGCAGCCAAAAGGTGGGAGAGGATGGAAAAAAGTGGTGAAGGTGCAGAACTTCCTTCAGTCCTTCTCATCAAAATGCACTGATTTCCTATCTTGCCACATTTTGCATTCGCAGTGGCAAATACAGCAGAGAGCACATGGGGCTCACCAGGAAATACTGGAACAGGAATTTATGCAATCACAGAACAGTAACTCAGAGGGGGTGAGCTGCAGCAGACTCACCTTCTGAACAGAGCTGGCGATTTTCTCAGCATCATCTGCTCTGGCCTTGGCCTCGTGGGCATCGGCAGCAGCATTGCCCAGCGCCATCTCTGCCTGGTGTGTCTTGTTGTTGGCCTCTGCAATAGTCTGGCTGATGGCAGGGATCTTCTTCAGTGCCTCCTCGGCCGCTGTCTTGTTATCGTTCACCCGCTTGTCAAAGTCTAAGGGAGCAAAGCAAATCCTAATCACAAGCTCCAGAAGACCCTTGGGATGCTTCTTTGACCGAGCTACCCAAAGCTTTGCTGCCCTGACATTGGAGGGATCAAGAGCAAACTGGGGTCAGCTCTCCCTGTTGCACATCTTCTGATATTAAATAAGAAAGATAAAAGGAAATTTCCAGTCCCTGAAAACACTAATGTTTTTTCTTTAAAGAAAAACAGGCCAAAAGAAGACACCCAACACTGAGGTAAGGGCAATAGCAGGGCCTCTTTAACCAGAATATCCGACTGCCAAGTGACTTGTCATGCTGGAATTGAAGGATTCACTCCAAGTGCTTCCTCTTTACCTTTCAGGTTGCTAAGAATGGTATTGGCCTCCTGCAGTGTGCCATTGCCCTTCCGAGCAGCTTCTTCAGCCAGGGCTTTTGCTGCATCTGCTCGAGCCAAGAGCTGGTCTGCAGTCTGAGGAAACATGACATGTATCAATGTATTCCCACTTTCTGAAAGACAATCGTGCTGATGTATGAAAAAGCACTGCTCAGCCTCAAACAACAATGCCAGCCAGAACAGCAGTGCTTCCTTTGAGACTAGGTCAGTGTATGTACTTTGGGAATACTGTTCTGAATACAAAGTTGACACCACATCTGGCAAATATCTCCTATTTTCGCATACAGCCTCAAAGCCATCGCCTTTAACAGTTTTCTGCATCTCCTTTCTGGGGCCATTCTTCAGCATTCTCATAGTCAATAAGTAACATTTAGACTGAATAAGATGAAATCTTTTACATCTGGCCAGTTACTTGTCTTCCATGTTTTGGTTTTTTTTCCCCAGGGAACAAAAGCCCGCACAAAGCAGAACTGACCTGCTGCTCTGTCTTCCCTTTCTCCAAGAGGTTCTTTACTTCTAGCTCCTTTCCCTTCATATCTTCTCTCAAGTCCTCATAATCTTTTAGCTTCCTGGCAATTAGTTGATCCAGTTCCTCTGCTTCCTTCTTGATCTTATTTGCTTCATTCTGCAGGTGGAAATCACACACACAGATTCCTGAATGTTAAAGAATTCCTGAACAGGTGGTAAATTTTTGCACTTCTACATTCAAGCCAAGATGTTTGGCAAACACTTCACTCAGAATTTTTGTCCTTCAGAGACTGGAGGAGGTGGGGTTTATGTAGGTGGTTTTCTGCACTTAAATCTCCTGCATAAATGCTGGAATTGTGTAAAAGCTGGATTATGCCTAGATGGACAAGAAACTCAGAGACCATTCTTATGCAGAGAACATTAGCAGAGCACATGTAAGGTATGCCAGCCAACTAGCAATCTTAAGGAAATTCTGCACATGACGGTGCCCACACGTACCTCTAGCCCCGTGGAATCCACAGTAGGCAGACTGGTGAGATTAGCATAGATCTGCAGGGCTCTATTTCCAGCTTCCTCTGCCTCCGCAAGCACCTTGCTGGCCTGTTTCTCTAGGTCTCGAGAAATATTCCTTGCTTGATTGTACCTAAAAAATCCCCAAGAATCCAGTTATGTTACAGTATTCTTTGTAGACCTGAGCTTAGTAAGAGAGTAGAGAGGCTAAGAAACTGAAAATCACTTCCTGTAAAATCCAAAGCATACAGATGGTTGTCTTAGTTTTAAGCACTGCTCTAAAGTCAGGAAATAAAAATAATTTTCTGTTACTGACTCACTTCTGGTTGAGCTCATCAATATCAATTGCTGTTTGGTTTTCTCCAGCCAGGGTCGTCAGCAGCAGCTGATATGCTTCCGTGGAAGTATCATTTGCAGCCTTGGCTGTGCGAACAACCTCATCAGCTTCCTTTTTGTGCCTGGACAAGATGACGGAAGAAAAATAATGCCATTAGATTTGTCAGCCAATAGTTTTTATTCTCATTTCTCGATTATATTCTCTCTTACTTTTCCTTCCTTCCCCCAAATTTACATATGGGAGATGCTGAAATATTTGCAATGGAAGATGGTTGCCATTTCTGTCATCCACATGACTAATGCTTGCCCTCAGCGTTACACAGCCATCATCCCACAGCACCGGTCTCTTACACTGCAAAGGGTGTGTGTCTCCTATCCAGCAAATTGAATTCTGCTTCTCCCTTGTGGGGAAGAGCGGGGCCCTGACATAGGCCAGAATGACTGTGTCTTGCCACAGCCTACCTTTCTGCTAGCTTACGGGCCTCTTCTGCCAACAGAGTCATGTTGTTGGGGTCCCCGCTTTGCTCTGGAGGTGTAATGGACTGGAAAAGAAAAGAAAAAAAACGCTTAAAGCTCTTTTTTAATATTTTATTCATCTTTACTTTAAATATTTATTGTCATTATCTAAATGCTTAGAGATGTGTCTAACCTACTTCTCATTCTCTGTATGGTTTTCTTAAGCCCATGCAGGATAACGCTAGTTATCCCTTGAAAAACAATGGTGCTAATATTTATTTAGGACTTTTTATGTTGGTTTGTGCGGCATTGAGACAGACACGACAAGCATGAATCACACCAACACCTTCAGGCAAAAAGCTTATCTTTAATACTACGTACCCTCTTTTATAGTTTCTTAGTGTTTACATAGTTTTAAAGCACCAATTTAACCAATCGTCACACACCTCTAGGTGAACGCATGATAACCACGCAGCATGTTTTTCTACCCCTAATTCAGCTATGTCTCTTTCCCAAGGTCCTTCTCTAGCCAAAGTAACAAGCCTAAGCCATGATTTCACAAAGGCAACAAGGCCTTCATTTTATAAGGCTTTACCTATATGCAATAGGTTTGGGCTGAGATACAATCTGTGACAGACAGTGGTGAACTTCCTTCACTGATTTCCCACAATCGTGATGCAAGTTTACTGTATGAGAGAGCAAGTGGAGAAACACACCAGAGGCACAGAAGGAAAGGCCCTCGCTCTCTCCCAGCTGTGTGGGATCTCAGCAGCACACTCACCACATTGTCAGCTGCCATCTTGGCCTTCTCCAGCATATCAGAAGCCAAGCTGATCAGGTCCTCGGTGTCCTCAACCCGCACCCGGGCCTGCTCCGCCAGGTTCTCCGTGTCTCGCACTGTGCCCTGGATGTTCCTCAGCCTGCTAAGCTGACTCACTAAGGTGTTGTTGACGTCTTTGAGACGATCCATGAGGCCCTGATCTACATCTGAAAGACACAACAGAAAAGAGAGGAAGCAAAATTAATCAGAGCAGGAAGAGAAGCTGGAGCAGCAGCTTACCACTGCAGGTACCATGTTGGTAGGCTAATCCCCTACTGAAAGGGAACCAGCAAAGCCATTTCACAAGTCACTTAGCTTGAGATCAAAGTCATAATCAGAATGAGCATCAAACAGGAGAAACGAAAAGCCATTAACTACTAATAAGACAATCCCGCTGGGTGTTGGAACTGACTCTGATGGGGGATTTTGCATTCAGAATCGTGTTTTACCTCTCTCGTTGACTTAAAATGACAACAGAGCTGCTCCTCAATGGGTATGAAGTGTCTGTTTTGTGAATTCTCTTTAGCTTAACTCCTAGAAATTATGCAGAGACGGAGGAATAGTAAAGATGTACATTTTTCCACACTCAGGGCAACAATGTCTACTCCGAAGAAAGACAAAGGGAGCTCCACTGGGAACAGCTAGGAGCTGTATGGAATAGCAAACCCACTCCAAACTCTCCCCCAATCAAGGAGCTGACAACAGCTAGCAGGATAGAGCCTTGGTTCTCTCATATGTAGAACTTATAAGGCACCCAAACTTCCCTAAATTTTTGGACCACCAGGTAACTCCCCACAACAGCATCTCAATAATGGAGGCATCAAAGCATAGGTATATGCCTCACAACCAAGGCAGTTCCTTTTGAAAAGGAGAGAGTGTTACCAAGAAGTGCAAGCAGAAGCCCACAGAACTCCAAAATTAAGATTTTTCCCAAATACTTTGCTGCACATCTTAAGTATTGAACATGAACATTTGACACATTTCAAAAATATACTACCACAGAAAAACAGAAATAACTCCGACAGGTGTGCACAGATTTTTGCAACAGTAGTTTCTGTTGCATTTACCTTGCCCTCTTAGTAAGAGAAGAACCTGGAGCTGGGAAAGGGTCTGGAGCACAAGGCTGATGAGGACCAGCTGAAGGAGCTAGGAGGAGTTGAGCCTGGAGAAAAGGAGGCTCAGGGGGGACCCTTCTGGCTGTCCACAATTCCCTTACAAGAGGGTGCACCCAGGGGGGTCAGGTTCTGTTCCCAAGGAACAGGGACAGGATGAGAGGAAACAGGCTCAAGCTGTGCCTGGGAAGGTTTTGGTGGGATAGCAGGAAAAACTTCTCCACTGAAAGGGCTGTCCAGCCCTGGCACAGGCTGCCGAGGGAAATGGTAGAATCACCATCCCTGGAGGGATCTAAAAGCTGTGTGGATGTGGTGCTTGGGGACATGGGTTAGTGGTGGCCTTGACAGTGCTGGGGGGCAGGGAACAGTTGGACTTGATCTTAAGGGTCTTTCCAAATTAAATGATTCTATGATTCAAGACACGAAAAGAGAGGTCAAAAATTCCACCACAAAACCAAATCCATTCCCTCATCTTTCTCCAATTCCCAGCCTGCTACCCCCTTATGTGAGACTATTACCTAGGCACAGATGCCAAGCAGACAGTGTAAATCTACCTCAGCGAAAGCTGAGAAAAGCTTAAGCAGCCATTCTCACTGGCAGGAATCTTCCCAAGCAAATGCCAGCATTAGATGCATATTAGCTTTTTCCCAGCTTCACACAAAGGGGACAAATTTTCCCAAAGTGGTCTGAAATCACCAAACCAGCTCCCATGGGAACATCTTTTACTGCGAAGTCAATAGTCTTCTTCAAGGTTCTCTTTTCCAAAACACACATCATCTTATACATTAAACAGACCCTAAGGACAAACCACTGCCACAGTCATGACAAACATTCTGCTCACAGACATCCCGTGGTAGGGGTGACAATACAAGAATCAATTTGAAGCAGAGTTTAACAGGAAAAACAACACTCTTCTGAACATTCTACACTTTATGGTGGGATAATTAAGTCTGCCATCAGGATTTTGAAGCCTTCATTCTGATCGCTGATGATATCCCAGCAAGAACTATTTGATCCCAAGATGTCTGAGCAAATTTAAAGCATAATAAGTATACTGCAAAGTTTTCTGCTTGTTTAACAAGTAAAATGCTCCTTTGCATCTAGAGAAGAGGGTAACATAAAACACTTGCACCCATACAGAGAGAGAGGCAGATCTTTACTTCCATGTACAACAGAGACCGCTAGTAGAACAGCATGGATAAAAGCACGGGCACTGTTGTTTTGATAAGAGCATTCACTGACTCAGTGCTGCCTGAAATAGCTGTCAATCCCAGAGCACAGCACCGGCCTGAAATAAAACATGCTGTCTCCAAAAGGAACAGGAACATCAGGTAAAGAACTCATTTAGTTGGTCTACGCCTGATCAGTTCAACTCACCTTTGCTCTTTTGTGCTTCATGGAGCAACTCCATAACTTCTCTTTCTGCCTGCTTCAATCTCTCTTCGAAGGCTTCATCAGTTACAGTTTCTTCTCTGGTACCCAGATTTGCTATAAGATTTTCCAACTCCCACAACCTTTGACGTTGCTCCACCACCTACAGGAGAGGGACAGAGCACAGCAATGACACGGCAAAGCACCTTGAGCCTCTCTACTTTCAGCAGCCACCAACAGCCACAGGCCAGAATGCTGCACAAGTGGACACGTGTCACTGTCTCCAGTGGTACTGACAGCAGTACCTGTGGCCTTACCTTATCTTTCACTAATCTGTAACAGGCTGGACACTCCTGGCAGCCCGGCCATGAGCGGTTGTAGAAATAGTTCTCCTCACACTGGTCGCAGCGGCTCCCCACAAAGCCTTCCTTGCACTCACAGTGGCCATTCTCCCGGCACTGCAGGGACTGTGAGCCCTCGGGATCACAGTCACAGGCTGCAGGGAAGTTAAACCTCAGTCAGACAGCAGAAGAGGAAGAAATACCCTAAAACTCACAGGATAAGATATCCTTAATACCCTAAAACACCTGCAAGAGCTATGGGGCACAAACCCACAGCTGGATCTCACTTCTGACTGTAGTGCTTCTATTCACAAGCAGGATTCAACATTAACTGTGCGCGTTCAGTGTTGCTATTACCTCTCCCACAGAACATCATTCTACCCCATTTCATTGTAAACAACTGCAATTAGTTCTCCTGCTCTTTACAGGCAGGGATATCAATGAGGAAAGTTTGGATCATCCTGCTTTGCAATCATGTTTACAAGATCAGCTGCTCCTCAAGACAGAATCTGTATACTAAGGCCATCGATGGTGCAGCTGTGCAAGAACACATTAGGAAATAGGGCTGTTGCAGGCCAAGATGCAGAGAATGTATTTACACCAAGGAGATAGAGGTATCTATTAAGTTGGATATCTAGTGAGTTGGACAAGAAAAAGGTAACAAAAGAAGGGGACAAGCTGTAATACAGAAATCAAATTCTGTCATGCACAGTGTGGACACAAAAGTGCCAACTGCTGCTGTGATGAGGAGCAAGGTGACAAGATGCCTTCCCAGAGGCTTAAGGAAAGCAAAGGCAAGGCTGGGTGTGCAACATCCTTCCCATCTGCCTTGCTCTGGCCCCTCAGACTTACGTTTACAGCCTTCGGAGCCAAAGCCGAAGTGGTTGCCCTCACATCTGTCACAGTGCTGGCCGGTGACGCCTGGCTGGCACTCGCACTGCCCCGTTCGGATGTCACACTGCCCATTGGAGGAGCCCAGCGCATGGCAGTTGCACCTGGGGGAGGCAGGCACACATCAGATGTAACACGGAAGGGACACATGGAGCAAGTGCCTCTCTGAAGAGTGCAGCTCAACATTTCCATTTGCCAAAAGTCGCTTTTCTTGCTGTGCAGATGCAGTAGACAAGGCACTAAACTTTTGAACCATGCAAGGTCACTTGCTGCCTGCACTAAAAAAGGAATCCACAAGCCCCTGCTACAATTACGAAGTCATGCGGCAGTTTTCTATTTAAAACCCCGATTTAGAGCTCTTAATAAAGGTATTTATAAGTCAGGTTTCTCATACAGCCTTAGTAGCTGCTCCCTGACGACAGCTCTTCCCCACCCACAGCAGCACTGAGGCATACCTGTTACTTGTGACAAACATCACATTCCTGCACAATGTAAGCACAGACCCTCCAAAACCAGGGTCTCTCTGCCCCAAGCCAAGGCAAAGCTCACCTCTCACAGCCATGTCCACTCTGGAGGTTGAAGAATCCAGGCTCACAGGCACTGCAGTCCCTCCCAGTGACGTGAGACAAGCACTCACACTGCCCAGTCACTTGATTGCAGTTCGTCTGCTGATTCACGGTGCCGTAGGGATTGCAGTGACAAGCTGTAAAAATAAAAAGGTATGGAGAAACATGCACAAAGTTAGAAATCCCTTGTGGTGTTGGTACTTACCCTAATGGGCCTAGATCCAAACCACATGGCCACCCAGCCCCTGCATCACACAATGCTTTTGCTTTGATGGCACTAAGTGCCCACAAACACCAGGATTTTAGCAAGCTCAAACCACCAAACCAGGGTAAAGCCACACACTGCTGCTGATGGGCACAAGAGACAGCCTGACAGCAGCTCTTGAGGACAAAACCATTTTTAAATGCAAGAAGAAGCAAGCCTCACCTCTGCACTTGTCAGCAGGGTCAGCGGCCAGGGGGTTCCCGAAGAAGCCATCCTTGCAGCGGTCGCAGTAGAAGCCAGCAGTGTTGTAGATGCACTTGAGGCACTCTCCGGTCTGGCGGTCGCAGTTGCCCACAGCATTGGGGTCGATGTTGTCGTTGCACTGGCACAGGCGGCAGGGCCTCACGGCACCATTTTTGCCCAGAGGGTCTCCAAAATAGGCATCATCACACAGCTCACACCTCTTGCCTGGGACACAACACAGACACAGGTGCTTCAGCAAAAAGCCCTTTGCTGCCATCTCACATGGACCCCCTTTGCAGTCCTTTCTGAAAAGTGAACCCTTCAGCTTCTTCCCTTTCATCTTTCTGTTGGGGCCAGACACAAATCCTTCCTCATCTTTAAATTCAGCTGTTTTTTCACTGGAACTTTACATTATGAATTATTTCCACTCTCCCTTCCCCTCCTATCCCTTTAAGCGAAACCTATTTGTTGTCAATTTAAGAATCCAAATAGGTCCAATAGCTCTGTGGGGCATCACTGCTCCAGGAAGCTCCACTGCCAGCAAGACCTGCCAAACCTCCATGGGCAGCCACTGAAGTATCCAGTTCAGCAGCTTCCTACACTTATTGCAAATCTGACCTCTCCAGCCAGTTATGAGCTCCATTTCTTAGGCAGTTCTTGCACATACAAACCCCCTTTCTCCTCACGTCCCGAAAAGGTGGTGTGAGACAGGAGGAACTCCTTTGCAATCACATAGCTACAAGAAAGATCAGCTGCTACAGACACCTGAGCTGAAGGGAACCTGGGCCCTGGACTCTGCTTTGGTTCACAACGCAGTGGCACTCACAGGAACCCCCACAAGCTGCTTCTGTGCTTGGTGAGAGGCTTTCCTAAGCACAAGAATTTACAGGTATTCTGTACTTCGGACTCTGTCATGCGAAGCACAAAATCAGCAGAGAAGCATGAAGGCTGCCAACCATCCTCCGGCTTCCTTGCTGTTTTGCAGGCAGAACAAAAGCTTCTGCTTAAAAACCAGCTACATGCTTGGACTTCACAGCTTATTGGTAAGAAAAGAAGATCTGTATCTGTTCACATATTTCTCCTCGACATTGGTGAGCACTCGTTTGGATTTTGTACTTTTTTGGGAAATGTTTGTGAGTCACTGTAACCTTCCTGCTCTTCCTAGGAAGCATCCTGTAGTGGCTCACTTGCTGGCCAACTGCACCTTCTAATTTTATTTCAATCTGACCTGCATTCCTGCCTCTTTCAAATCTATTTTCTGCTCAACACCATGCCATCATCAGAGATCTATTAGCATGGCTCTCCTATACAGCACAGAAATTGTCCGACTTTGCAGATCAAGCCTCTTGTTCTCAAGAAACAGGCATGAAAACCATTGTGAAGTCCCAAGCCTCACACAGGACAGAAAACAGGACTGAGGAAGGAAGAAGGATTTGAACCAGAAGACACAGTAGCTTTCAGAGCTATTCATTGCGGATCAGAGAACAAGAACTAGCAGGAGACACATTTCTACAACCGTGTGGATGTAGAAAAAGATGTTTCACATAGGAACACACCTGTAGTGCCAGCCTGGCAGCTGGTGCACACAACCTCCTTGGTGCGGGGCACAATAGCACAGCTCGAGATGCCTGGGCATGGGCAAGGCTGGCAGTCCGAGGCTGTGCCGGCCGTGGCATCACCGTAATACCCATCGCTGCACTTCTCACAATGAGTCCCTGCCGTGTTATCCCTGCAATTGCACATGCCTGGAATAGAGAGAGACATGAGTTCTGCTTCACTGTCCAACCCAGAAAGGATCCTCTTGCTGCTCCCTGTTTGGTCAGCCCCTCTTACCTGTCTCGGGATCACATGTCTCACTGTGCCCGTTGCACATGCAAGGCACACAGGGGCTGTAGGGTCCGAGGCTTGGGGTCTCTTGCCGGTACCCAGAGGTGCAGCGCTCACAGAACTGTCCTTCATATCCCACTGGACATGAGCAGCTCTCCACCCAGGCCACGGGTACACCGGGTCCGGGACGAGCACTTGTGATAGTGACATCATCCAGGTGACCAGCACCTAGAAAGCACCAAGGGGCAAACCCTTTGTAACCACCCTGTAAACCACCGCCTCCCCAAACACAGCTGAACGGTACAAGGGACAGACAGGTGGGTGCTTGCAGTTGGTAAGGAGAATCAAGATGCAAAACCTTCCAGGAAGGTTTAGAGAGATGAAAAAGATGCACTAGAGCTCACCAAGGGAACACGCAGGGCAGAAAAGATGAGAATGACAATACAGAGAAGAATCTGAGCAAGTACAGTCAACTAAAATTAAGTTATATTTCACATGTGTATGGTTTCCATTTCCAAATCACATACCAAAACCAATTCCTGGCTTTCAAGACAGAACAGACCATGTCCCCAGCAATTTTAATACACTGTCTGCAAACCACGCCTTGGGACAAACTCTTCAACTATTCCTCTAAAGCCATTCCTTCCTCTGGCATTTCAGCACTTCCCTCCTACACTCCCAGCCCCTTCCCTGGAGCAAAACAGAGTCCAGACACAGCACAGCTGGCTTTTAACTTATACCACTGTGTTTATAGCACTGCAGCAGCTCCAGTGCACTGAGCAGAGCCTCAGCTCCCACATACTAGCAGTGGCTACAGCACTCAGGGATGGTTTGCTCCACACCTTTCTTTCCCTCCATTTCACAACCCCACATTCCTCATTATGGGCCACCCCTCTGAAAACACTTGCAGTTTTCCCACCTTTCCCAAATGCAAATTCATCCTTTGCATCCTTCTGCAAAAATTCTTCATCACATAGTAATACCTAAGGACATATTTTTGCTTCTAATTCATGCCCATTTTTATGAATCTTTGTTATGAGGAACTTTGATTCAGATTCTGTACAGGCAGCACTTTAAGGACCTTGTCCTTCCCCCTTATCATGTCAAGGCAAGACCCAGAAAGAGAGGGGATGTAACCATTCCCAGTGTAGTGAAACTTAGAGCCAAGTGTTGCAAACTTCCTACGTCCTACTGTGCCCTTCAGGACTCTGCACTATGCATTTTTACCAACTGAAGGACAGAGGCTATACAACAAAGCAAAATTCCCAAGTTTAGAGCAAGGAATCAGCAGCTGATAAGTGTTCAGCTTCCAGACATTCAAAGACAACACTTTTCTTTCCCATATCTTCTTCAGGAGGCCTGGGAGAAGATGCTACACGGGAAGGCCAGCTTTGCCAAATAAGCTGCCACAGCTATCCATGGCTGAGCCCTACAATGAAGCAACCCAAGCACTAGACAAGTGAGTTTGCCCCCTCTTCTTCATCGTTCTGCTCAGCAGCTTACTTCTCTCGCTGTATGTCCCACGGATCTTGATGGAAGTCAAGTTGTGGAGAAGCTTTTGGAACTCAAATGCTGTAAGAGCAGGCCTCCACGGGTAATCTGCAGCCTCATGGAGCCTGGGGAGAAGAGCCATGCATCATTAGCACAGCTTTCAGCTGCTAACAGCTGCACCCTCTCAAAGCTCCCTTCGCAACAGCGCTGTGCTATTGCAACATCACCCACATAAGCTTAAACTTAATGATCTCTGTTTCCTCGAGAGCTCAGAGGCCAAAGGTAGCCCAGGCCAGCTGCCAGCTGCTCCCACCATACCTGAAGGTGTAGGTCTGCACATTCTCACTGGGATAGGAGTTGCCCTGGGCAATGAGCGGCACCGACACTCTCAGCCCAGCCCCTTCCAGCACCAGGTCCTCTGCAGAGAGGCGTGTGTCCCGCCTGTCTACACGGAAGGAGAAGGTCAGGTTTTGCCCGTAACTCAAAACCTGGTTGCCCAAGAACTTGCCTGAAAGGGGAAGAAATCCTTATAGTTAGACGGAACACAGAGGGCACAAGCAGCACAGAAAGCCATGCTGTTAGAATGACGTACGTGGTGCAACAAAGTACATGGGGAAGTAGGTGTCCGAGATAACAGAGATATCCTGGGTCTCGGCACTCCACTGGAGCAAGACTTCCAAGCCATCACGCTGCTCAGCACGCCACTCGTCCTCTCCTGAGGAATCAGATGGGCGAGAATTAACACCTTTGGAAGTTGGAGATTTGCACACACTTCTCATGTCACACTGTTCATGTCTTAGTTAATCTAATGTGCACGGGCGCTGACAGGCTGCAGAAAGCAGCTATGCAGAAGAATTTAGTTAGTAAACCACCTTTAAGCCCCTAACTCAAGTGCTGACTTGAAACCTCTGAACTTTGAACCCTATGACAACTACTTGTCCAACATCTTCTTTTCTAAAGAGCTTAAGCAGAGACAGAAAAACCTGCAGTCCCCTGTGACTTGCTGAAAGTTGCAGCCCTTGTAGGAACTGTTCTCCAGTGGAATTTTAATCTAAAATATGTTCTTTTTAGACTATGAAGCATGAAAACATGCATACGCAGGAAACTTGACTGCATCAAAAAACCAGATTTTTCCTGGGCTTACAGATTCATTGGAAACACAACTGTGTTTTATTCAGAGCCACGTAAACCCCAAATCTAAAGTGATTTTGATTGTCTCAGTCAGGAAGTCCTGATTTGGTTCTAGAAATGAGGAAAGTCTGCTTTGTCAGCACACCTCTTAGGCTAGAAAAGGTTTCTATTTGCAATTCCCACTTGCACCTGCACCGTTTACAATAACTATGTACCCAAGGCCAGAGGTGTGAATTCCTTCCCCCCATCTGAACAAACAAGCTGCAGACACAGAAGCTCCAGGTAGCTTCAGCACTTCCAAAAGAGGGATCCTAGACCTGCCTGCCCAAGGTTTGTGGTCTTACACAGAAAGGAAGGAGTTTTTTTAATTGCTTCTGACTAGAGTCTACAGCCCAACTTCAGATACAAAGGAAAGCTCAATTTTACCAAACTCAAAGTTGGAGGTGATGCCATGCATACTGTAGCCCACAGCACTGGTGCAGACTGAAGAGTGTCCAAAACAGAAGCAGGGGGTACAGCCTCTCGGATTAGAGAAATCCAGATGGAAAAATCCAGGTTTGCATCTGAAAATGTGAAGGAAAGAGAATTAATTTCCCTGATGCTTAACCTCAGGTCTTCGCTCAAATGTCTTTCATTCTTGAAACAAAGCCACAGGAAGAAAAACTCACCTCTCACAGTGGAATCCTTCCACGTTGTCCTTGCACGCACACCGCCCTGTCTCGATGTTGCATTCCCCTGTGCTGCCAGCAGCATTGCAAGAACAGGGCCTGGGAGAGTCAGGAGAGAGAGTAGTTCAGTAAGAGCCACATGGAGAAAGCTTTAAAGGAAGTCTAGTTTTCATTTTAGAGAGCTGCAATCCCCCTTACCTGCACCCAGCTTCAGAAAGGGAGTGGAACCCTGGCTGGCACCGGTCACACTTTTCTCCCACCACGCCAGGTTTGCAGCTGCACTGGCCGTAGCTGTCGCACTGTGTGCTGAGGGATCCTGTGGGGACAGCAGGGACAGACACCTCAGCACACACATATGGCTCCATCAGCTATTCAAACTTTACAGAACAGGCAAGAAATAAGGAAGAAGAAAGCAGCAAGCACAGCCTCAAGCTGATGAGTGACAGCTTACCTAAAGATAAGGATTTTTCCCTTGGCAGGTCTAGACAGATGAATTGTTATCTAGTCTTCCTAAACTATATTCAGCCTTTTGTTCCTACCAACCGACCATTTTAGATATAAAATATAACTTTAACTTCAAATTGCCTTCTCCTGCTTCATCCTCAGTGCTACATTTGCATGCCTCCAATTCCGTATCTGTTTTACTCTGCAATATGTAATTTCCAAGATTTTATTCCCTTAACCCCTTGTGTTCCCCCTAACCACCATCTCCCCTTTCCCTGACCTCTCCCTTTCCCACTCCAATTTCCTTCCTTGATTCCTAAGTTGCATTTAAAGGCTAAACTGCCTCCTTGGGGCAAGGCTGCATGTGCCACTATGAATCCCAGTAATCTTGAGAAAAACCCTCATTTTTGGAAGGACACCTTCCTCAGTACTGCTCCATTCAAGTGGTCTTGCACAAAAAGCAGTAGCAGGTTATTTTAATCCATAGTGGACAAAATGCATTCTTGCAAGCATCCATGTAGCTGGCAGCCTCGAAGCTGTCAGCACTGCGAGAGTTAACTACCAGAAGAAAAATATTTTAACATACAGAAATAGTTGCTTGTTTCCTCTTCAATCCACACCAGAAGATTATAGCAAAGTGAAGAGTTATAAGATGATTAGGCTGGATGGGACAGAACTCACAAAACCTTTACCATATACAGTCAAAGTTCAAATCCCTTTGCAGTCCCACTTAGAATTACTTAGGAAAAAAGAGTACTTGGACAAAAAATAACAATCCAAACGAATCCAGGAGACTGAAATACACCCTGGGTGTCAGTGTGTCACAGCATACAAGTTAATGGCTAAGTTATAAAGGCCTTTAAAAGCCATCCTTAAAGACTTGAGAAGTCACCTCCCTGCATCTTCTTGACTGCCTCAGCTGACACCAACCCTCACCCCTCTTAAAATAAGGTCTGACACAATGACCCAGGAGAGCAGTCAGAAGAAGGCCTTTATTGGTCAAAAGTTTCACAACTGAATGAATCCCTTACCAAATTAGATAGGAGATGCACCCTAGACTTCTCCCTGTCTGCTTTCAGGGCATGCTGCAAGCAATGACTTATTCCGGCTACACTTTTGAAACCTCGCATCATAACTTACTATGTGTTACCCTTTTCCCTCCTTTCTCCTTACTTGCTGTGGTCTGGTGTAGTTATGGGTAGCCACTGGTGGCTGTTGTAGCCACTCCTTACAGGTTAAGTGCCTCCCTTCATGACAAAAGAATTACTTCCGGCCAGAATTACCTCCCTCCCCCTTTTTTTAAAAGGAATTCAACAACATATTTTGAGTTTACTTTATCTCACCCCACCCCCTTTTGTGTTTAATGTTTCACTGGTTTGTATTTATAGTGCTTGGATAGTTGGTAGGAGAAACTGATGCAGCAGCTAAAGTTCACTACAGTTCCTCAGCATGAACAACTTCCAGAAATACCCACTCACATGATCTTGGTTATTAAGAATTTAAATGAGTCCTTTAGCACTGGGAGCATCCAGGGTAACACACACACAGTGAAAAAAAAAAAAATCTATTTCAGAATACATTCGAAGGAGTAACTGCTGCTGAGGTGACCCATCTGCCCCTGCCACCCTAACCCCATTTCGATCCAAGGATAACTTAAACCAAAATACAACCCAATAAACATTTCCTACATGTAGGGGAAAAAAAAAAAAAATCCAAACAAGCCCCCCTCTTTACCCCAGAGTTTGCAATGAGCTGCATGACCAAAAGAAGAGGAGGGTTTTGTACATGGATGTTTGCAAGCAGCCACATTTGCAGCACTGCTCACCAACTGGGTTGCAGCTGCAGGGCAGGCAGGCCTCCTCGCTGGCCAGGCGGTAGAAGCTGTCCCGGCAGCGCTCACAGTGGGGCCCATCTGTGTTGCCGGCGCAGGAGGTGCAGTGGCCGCCATGGCCTGTGGCGCGGTACAGCTCGGGGTCGAAGTAGCACTCCTGAGAACGCCCGTTGCAGTCACATGCTGCAAAGACAGGCACCATCAGTGACCAGCCTGCCCCCATATCACAAAACCCACCCTGCACAGTTCAGCTGTAGAGGAGCTGCGATAGGAGCTTTTAACCACTCCAAGACCTGAAACAAACTCGAGACCATTTTCATCAATGCCCAAAAGAAAACCAGCATTTCCTACCCCACTTCTTTCGACATCAGACTGCCACTTGCAACCAAAATACTGTCCTCCCACACAGCAACACCAATCTCTGTCATCCAAACAAGCAAGAGAAGGTAACATGAGGCTACTCCATGCTGTAATGAGCGCTTCTTCCCTCTATTGCAAATCCCTAGACAGCAGGACACCCCCAATTTCACCAGCCCACTGAGGGAAGCCACAGACAGCTGGGACCTATCTAGACACACAGAGGTCAGACAGGAAGAAAGCTTTTCTGTCTGAAAAAGCTTCCCCATAAAGTAAACTACCAGGAACTGTGGTCTGGGACAAAACACCAAGTAAATTGGTGTTCCATGACAGAGAGCTGCAATTGTGGTCCAGAAATTAGACAAAATAATCAACAAGCAACTGTAAAAACCAATAACCCAAACACAAAAATCAGCTGATGCTAAATGAGGAGTTTTTGAAGGGGCAATTATGCTCCAGCATAGTAAACAGATTTCTTTTTCCCATGGGTCCCATAAAGTACAAGCCTGTACATAGTTACAGGACACCTCTTTCCTACAGGTGGCTCTCATCCTTCTCCAGGAAGGAGATGCCCATTCCTAGGGATCTACCAGAAAGCTCCTACAGGATAGGAGTCAAATGACCAACAGTCCCATGAACTGAGCTTAATGCTGGCTAACTGCAACTGAGACAAGTTAAAACAACCAAGGGCCAGCTTGTGGCTGCCAGTAGAGGCAGGGGACTCTGCCCCAGACAGGCTGCCCCTGGGTGCAGCCACACATACGCAGGCACTCGTTGGCGCTCTCCGCGGTCGCTCTCCTCCACGGGCGGTCGTTGAAGAAAGGAAGGCACTTTTCACAGTCCACCCCGAAGGTGTTGTGTTTGCAGTTGCAGACCAGCTTCCCGAGCTCATTCTTCACACACTCACTCGCGTGCCCGTTGCATTTGCACCTGGTTCAGGAGAAGCAAGGAACTTCTATTAAAGCAAGGAAGTTCTATTAAAACTCCAGGGTTCCAGGTCACTCACAAAGCAACCCCAAAAAACAAGGCCCAGATCTCAAAATCTGAGATGACAGAAAATTTAAGGTAGTTGATCACAACAAAATCAGCCATTCAGCCTGGAGAAGGAGAGGCTTCAGGGATATCTTAAGGAGGCCTTCTAATATCTGAAAGGGGTTTACAAGATGGAGACAAACTTTTTATCAGGCCCTGTAGTAGTGGGACAAGGGTCAGTAATTTTAAGCATCTTTCAAATTTTAATTTGAAAGATGGTGGGGTTAGACTGGACATAAGGAATCAGTGTTCTGCAATGAGGGTGGTGGGACACTGGCACAGGTTGCCCAGAGAAGCTGTGGCTGTCCCATCCCTGGAAGTGTTCCAAGGCCTGATTGGATGGGGCTTGGAACAACCTGGGATAGTGGAAGGTGTCCCTGCCCACAACAGGGGAGGGATGATCTCAGAAGGTCCCTTCCAAACTAAATCATTCTATGAAACAAAGAGTTGCAGCCTGCTCCAGGTGGGTATTTAGAAAGGTAAGAAAGTCAACTAACTCCTTTACAGTCTTCAGACTAAGACTAGGAGTAGGAGAGGACTAAGAGTAGGAGAAGCAAAGATTTAGCTGGCTTTAGGTTAGTAAATTTTCCACAGCTTCTCTCTTGTGAGAGCCTAGAACATGGTACATTCACTCGGTGTGGGCTATTGTGGTACCAGTAGGAAGTCAACTAGCACAAAGGTGACTAATACAGAAGCCCAGGGACCTCCAGACTGGTGGTGCAGCCAATACAAATCCCCATGTAGCCAAATCCCAGTCTCAGGACCGCCAGCTGCAAACAGTTCAAAATCCTGCAATGGTCTCATCTCTGTTTATTAAAACATTTTATCTCAATCACTTAAGGTTTAAACATTCTTCAACAGACTTTGGAAAAGGAACAGACAACCACAACCATGCTGTACCGTGTTCTAGACCTCCGAAGGAGATAGCTTCCTCAAGATAAGTGAAGTAGAGACACTGAAATTTTCTACTTACTGTTATTCTAGAGTACAGATACAGGCAGAGAACAATTTAAAAACACATTAAAAACCCCACAAATGACATAGCAGAAAATATTTTCTTCTTTTGTTTTTCATTTTAGTTACTCTTTTTACCATTTATCCTCTCAAATCACTTAATATTTCATCTAATCAAGGAAAAAAAATTATCTCCGTCAGTCCCAAAGTTACAGCCACAAAAGCTTATACACAATTTTTGCAAATTACCTAAAATTCATTCTAATGCATTTTTGATTTAGGACAGTCAATAAAGACCAGAGCCTAACAGTATCATGCGAATACAAGCAGCATCTTTAAGGTAGGCTAGTAAAACTAACCAAAAACTTTAGTAGGCACAGAGTTTTGTTGTCTACTCACCTACCACCCACAGCAAAATCAGAAATTGCATAGTAGTAAGACTTGAGAACTTTTGGGTCATTGAAAACTTCATCTCCAAATGTGTTCAGACGGTTGAGGGTCACTCTAATATCTGTAGCTGTCACCCACTCCTAGACCAGACAGAAATCTCATCAGATGAAACACCAAAGAAGCCCCTTGAGAGAGTAGCAGTCATATTAATAGTTCTATTAAAAAAGTCATTCAGCAGCAGCTGGTTCCTTCCTCATTTTTTTCCCCTCTGTACTTCGGGAGCTCACACGCTCCTGCCCCAGAAGCCTTATGCCACATCCTCTTGGTTCAAATGGGTTTTCCTGACCCTCCTCTCTGGAGGCCCTTTCCAATGCCTCTTCGCATCCTGACTGCTTTCAACTGGGAAGCACTGAGTAACCTCTCCAGCAAAAAGTGCAAGGCAGGCAATTATGCCAGTCTGCCAATTGTATGTATCTGCCTGGCTGTAGTTTTCCTGCAAAGCTGTGCAGCACCAATGGGAAAAGCTTTAGGGTACATTTGTCTGCAAACTAAAAGACACAGACAGACAAATGAGTGAGGCTGGGGGAGGTTAAGGAAGACAAAGAGACAGATCTGACTTGTGACACAAGAGTTTTTCATAACATTTACACAGAGTCTTCAACACATTGCCCTGCCCTCCTGCAGCAGCAGCCAGCAAATGCAGCCTGTTGCCAAAATCCCTATCACCTTCTGCCAGCCATTGACATTGGCACCTCCTTGGTTTTATTATACCTTTTACAAAGCTATTTTCCTTCAAGCACCATAAAAAAAGCACAAAGAAACATCCCTGTATGTACAACTGTGCTGCACAGCCAGTAACAACAGTATTTACTTATTGAATTACAAACACTGACATAAACACATGGAAATGCCAACCACAACGTGCACATTTACTTCAGTTCTGAAAAGCAACACCAAGAGTTGGTACATATTTTAGGAAAGGGGTGGTCAGATCTCTATTCCTTACATGGACAAGTTTATCAGAAAATTATACACATTGCTAACTAGAAATCTCCTTGTTCATCTTAACGATAAGACACCGTTTTCTTCATGGGTTGGCTACACCAACAAGGTGGCCAAACTGGTTCTTTTCCACTTCAGAAGTTCTTCATCCTTTCCTATTAATCGTTATTTTCCATTTCACTTTTGTTTGCAGAAGCAAACCCCCCCCAGATTCTGCTCCTGCCTGGGAATCGGTGACAGGCGAGCCCTGAGTCTGGTGGGTGTTCATCTCAGTCTGCTCCTGCTGCTCTTAGAGCAAAGGGAAGTGATGGCAGGTCTGAAAGGAAGAGCACCAGTGAGGTAAGCCCCACAGCTTTAGCTTCTTGTTGCAATATAAACTGAAGAAGTCATCAAGCAGAACACAGAAACTGGCAAGTAAATCAGATAAACTGGTGCTCCTAGTATGCTCCTGACCACTGCCCAACCACTCCTGGGAATGTAAAAAAACATTCAAAAATATTCAACAACAAAAAACCCCCACCAAAACCCCCTTGCCAAGCCACTTGTAAGTGAAAAATACCGAGGATAAAATCAAACTCCTCTGCTTCAACACACATTTAAGAGAACAGGGTAATGTTTTATGTATTTAGAAGAATCTTACATTTCTTACTTTTTCTGCTTGAAATATACATGCAGATGCCTCAAATACTACCTGGACCGAGACTTTACCTTCCTCTGTCCTTGTATCTGAAACAACAGCAGAATGTCCACAGCTGCTTTCTAAACAGGCAGAGATTTACATTCATCATCTAGACTTCCATGATGCCTACTGAGAAATCGCCCTTAATGCCACCGGGTTTGCTTTTTTGTACCATAAACTTCCTATCAATAGACTCAAGAATTAAACTCTTCCTTCAAAAGCGTCTCTCTGGATTGTCCATCCCAGCTTAGCTGTGCAAGGGCCTTTCACTATGAGTAAGGGTTGTAGTGCAGCCCAGTTGGCACAAAGCCACCATCCACAGTGACTCAACAGGAAGACTCAACTCAGACCACCTGACTGACATAGTCCTGCTCACATACCTGCAGCACAGGGCTGTTGTCAAAGTTGTAGGCACTGGGACGCCCCTCCAGTGTTGAGAAGGCCACATTGCCTCCAGTGAGAGGGGAGATGTCGCTGAACTCATCAGTGCAGAGTGCCTGCTGCTCGTCCTCCCCAGTGCGGATGAAGCCACGGTTGATTTTGTGGTAGGTGCTCTCACAGGATCCACTATAGTACTGGTAGGGCACCCAGGGGCCGTCCTCCTGTGTGCGCTTGTAGATGGCAAAGCTCTCAGGCCGGCTGGTATGGAACTTCAGGCGCACATATGTGATGTCAAAGGCTTTTCCTGTGGGGGAGAGGAGACACACGTGAAAAAAGACCCAAAACTGAGAAGAATGGAAAGAGCGGCACAGCAATTCTCCCTCTCGACAAACATCTCCCAGCATTACCTAGAACAATGAGCATGTCCAGCAACACTAGAAGTATCTCTTCCAGTCCAGTAGTGTATCTCCAAGCAAAGACAAGGTGAAGGAACCAAAAGCAGAAGTTGAGGCCAGGCTGAGTAGATAAATAGACCTACCAAGCTTCTGTGCAACCAAACACATTTCAGAAGCTGCAATTCTCTTCCGCATACATCCCTAACACATGACAGACTACATCAGACCCATGAGTAGTTTGTGTGTATTTAAGGCCAGGCCCAAGTTAATAATGACATATGATGATATTTCTCCCAAATATATGTGTGGGAGAAACGGTATTAATCAGAAAGGTACGAGTCACACTGTAGAGCCTGGTTTGTACCTGTGCTTCCTCCCTAAATAGACCATACCTCAATCTCTTTCTATAGCTCACAAAGCTGTTCCTCCAGCACTGAACTACCAACTACAACCCTCTTCTACTCACTCCCTGGGAAAAACAAAACAAGGTTTAAGTTTCTCCACACCTAAAGTCACTGAGTGTCGGGTCTTCTTGTCGGAAGGACACACACACACACACACAGGGTTTTCAGAAAGGAAAGCGAAGACCACCTTTAATGCATTCAAGCCTAGTTCTTATACATTTTCTGCGAAGCATAGGAGTTTGTAACAAGGACAGAGATTGGCTAACACATGAGAATCAATTAGTACACGATTAATAATTGGTAGGTTATTTCTAGCGCGGGGAGTAGGAATGGAATTCCATAACATTTCGTTATCGAAGCAGCTTGGTGCCTCAATGTCTGTAGTTTTGGTTTCTTAGGCATAACATGCAGCTTCTCTACGCTGTTTTTCTTAATTAGCACGCACAAGGACAACTTGCCCTTGAGCTCTCTCCTTAGGGCGTCCTTTATAATATGGTTGTAAAGACAGGGATTCTGTAAGGGCCGCAACAACTGAGGCACTTTTCAGGTTAGAGTGCAATGATTTATAAGCTCTCAATCTCCTAGGATGAAAGAAAATCCACATCCTTGCCCTCTGTTCCCCTCCTAACCGGTCTGTGGCAGTCAGCACATCATTCTCCCTTGTGATTCTTCTCCAGTGACTTGAGCATCTACCCCCATGCAAAAGGACCACAACGCTCTTCAGCCACCTTTGTCTGCTATCCACACTGGCAAAGGGGTTGGCCAAAGGTTCCCAGGAAGAGGTATACAGCTCTGTGCCAGCTGTTCTCGCTCCACTTCAGCAAGCAGACTGTGTACAATCAGGACACCCTGGAGCATGCAGAGAGCTTGCTAAAACAACGTGGAGTTTGTTTGGAATAAAACCTTGGGTGTTTAGTCCCTGCCATGCTCTTTTATGCTCACACCACTTTCAAGAAAAACAGTGCTCTAAGCAGAACTTGCAGCCATCACTGGTTCTTTCGTTGAGCAAAACAAAAAAAGCTACTAGGAGATTTTCAGCTGAGTGAGAAATGGTTTTTTTCAGCCTGTAGAAGTCACACGGATTTAACCTCAACTTGCAAAATGAATGAACTATACCATGTTAAATTTTAACGCGAGGCTTTGCACTTGGCAAAGCATTCACCTCCTTCACAGGTGAGAGCAGACCAGATGGCACCAAGAACAGAGTGCGCTCAAAGGACACACGCACAACCCGACAGCCATGAATTAGGTCACAAACCACAGTTCTGCCCTGCAGGCCCCCCAGTGATTAGGCTGGGGGCCAGTCTGCATTAGGCATGTCACACCCAAAGTCTGTCTTGCATGAGGGAGGAACCAAAGTAGCAGAAGCACAGCAAAGGGTCCATAAACCAACATAGCTGAAAAAAATAAAGCAAAAATCAAGATATATAGCATCTGAAAAATTATGTGTCCCAAGAATAGCAAAAGACCAGTCTGGTGTTTAAACCACCCACCAAATAGTATTGTCTGTGTGTGACATGCAAGACAGCTGGGGCACTGTACAGATACAAGCCCCCTAATACCTCCAACAAAATACCCTTTCCTATTTATATCATGTGTGCAGTTATGGATGACCTAAGCACAAGACTGGAAGCTAGACATTCACAATCATGGCTCTTGCTCAGTAACACTCACTGTTGGTTTCGTGTTGATTATTTAATGAGACTTTCTTACACACAGAAGATGAGTGAGAAGCAAGCGCCACCATTAATGCCAAACTGCTTACTTCCAAAGGATCAACACTCAGCACAAGCTTAGCTTACGCGTTCCCTTCCCTTGCTGCCCAGTACAAAAGATTAATCCTGTTTCCATGTATTTGGGAGCATTTTTCTCATGTATCACAATGAAGGCAAGAAGCAGGCATTCTGTGTACAAATCAGATCCTCACAGCTTTCCTGTTTCTCTTGCTCTTCTTGGGCTCTCCTCAAAGAGAGCTCTTCACTGAAGGCAAAATATGCTCGAGGTAGGAACAACGTACACATGCAAGAACTCAAGACAGACACAAGACAATAGGCGGGACATGCACAAACATCTTTTTCAGGTCCACAGTACACAACCCCAGGACAGACTTGACGTCTTTTTCAGGTAAAGATAAGAGGCCTGGGAGGCAGGCCTCCTTCTGCAGGAATATCCCATTGTGTTGACCTTGGCAGCCTATCCCAGAACTTCACCAACATCTTGGATGGAGAGCAACTAAAAAACACAACCACTATCATAGTTTTATCACTAGTAAAAGTGTCATCAGCTTAACGAGAAAGTTTTCTTTGAGCTCACATGATAAGATAAAGCAAAATCTAAGGCTGAAACTCAGCCCTGGTGGGATTTCTTTGGGCAACTTTAATGACAAGTGAAAATAGGAAAACATTGGGCAAGAGCAGCCATTCCCTGAGTCAAGAGGGGATAAAAAATAAACCAGACACAACAATGAAGGTCATGTCACTACACGCTGTCAGCTGAATTGTCAGGAATACCCTGCTCTTTTGAATTGGGGTGGTTAGGTTTCTTCTAGTAGTTCTGCACTCTGGTGTGAAGCAAAACCCCTGTGTTTAGGTTTCTTTAAGACGGTTTCGGGAAGCAAATGCTTCAAAAGAATCCTGGGAATGATGAGGGGGCTGAGCATGTGCTTTCACTCACACACACAACTTTCTGCTCTAGGGTCACAGGCTGCTTGCCCCGGAAAATAACTACTTATTTTGCTCTCCACTACAACTGAATTATGATCCCTGTTTCCCAACAGGGTCTCCCACAGCTCCTTGTGAAAGCCCCAGCTCAGCTAAAGGCACAGCACATGCCAACTGCGTTCTGGGCAGCATGAAAACATTTTCCATGGGAACCCCTTCTGCTAAATGCCAAGGACCCTTCCTTTTTCATCTCCAGTTTTACATGGCAGGCCAAGAAAATGCATTCAAACCCCTCCCAGCTGAGCAACCCACATGTAAAAGACATTTATAGCAGCAGGTGGCATAACTCCTTGAGCAGTGCAGTTAATGCCATTAAAGAGGAACGCAGCTAATGCACGGAGAGCGGCTGTGCAGTGCCTTGCCGGATAAATACTGCTGGAACAATGGAGTTTACTCAAGACCAGCTGACACAGTGCAGAAATGTGTTTCCCCACTGTTCACACTGAACATAAATGCTGTGCTTAGCAACCTGGCAGCTCTTTGAGGTTGCGGAGCCTTTTTCTAGCAAAGATAAGCAGCTCAGGTTGCTTTCATGTCTTGACAGGCTGAATAAATATATACAGCTATTACACTAAGAAATGGCGACAGCAATAACCAGGCGAAAAGCAGTTTTAAACATTACATTTAGAAGACAAAATCAGATCTCAGTTTGGCTAAGAACTGTCTGATAGTGTGAGGTATCAGATAGTATTTCCCTGTGTGTATTGAGAAGTGGCAGATCTGTTTTGCAGGAGGAACTCCAGATGCTGGAACCAGCGACCATGAGCTCAGCGCTTCATGAGTGGAACCTGACGTGTTTAAAGCTTCCAGAGGTCAAAATCATGAGCCACACATTTTAATACTGCATCTTTTCTGAGGCATGGAGCTGTTCACCAGCAAGTGACAAGGTGACACGATAACCAGCCCCCTCTGACAATTCAGGATGATGCAGAAAACCTTTATTACCTTTCTCTATTGTAAGCAAGCACACATATAAGCCTTCAAGACAATATCGCAATTACAGATGCAAAGGAGCAAGCAAGTCCTGGGTGTCTGGAGAGGCAGCAGAAGTGGCATTGAAAATGTTCAGCATTGTTTGATTCAGGGGATAGTGCCTCAAACAACCTGCTCGCATTGTTGGGTTTGGCCAGCTGTCATCAGCAATTACAGCCCTCCCTCAGCTGGGTCATCGCCAAATTCAGTATCCCAAGGTCCACCAGGAAATGTGCCACGCTAAAACCCATATAAGCAAATGCCATTTGGATCTTTAGAAACTCCTCCCTTTTCCCTGAAATTAGGAATTCGTTGTACACACAAAAGGCCTCCTTGTATTCAGGCCCCTCAGAACGGATGGATAATTTACATCAGGAAAACTGTCCAGCCAGCTGGCACGATGACTACAAGCACTGAATTGTGAGCAGATGCCTGGGTGAGATAAGCCCAGCAAACACTCAGCCTCCTTTCATTATCCATCCACTCAAATCCCCTGCACATGGGAAGTCGATGCTACCTCTCCTACACACAGCCACCAAGTTTTGCTGCCCAGGGCAAAAATAATCCACCTGAGAAGATGCACTGGGCAAAGAATAAAACCTTTGCAGATTTCTTTTCCACAAAATCCACTGGGCATGAAATGGTTAAACTTTACTGTTTCCATTTTGGTTGGCTCCTGTTTCAAGGCAGCTTTTCTCACACAGGTACTTGCTGATAACTTACGTCTCAGTAAAGGTTAAAAAAAATGGAAAACAAGCCCAGTAACAAATAGAGTCTACTTAGTACTTTTTGACTGGATTTCATTTCCATTTTGCAGTGACAGGGCAGAGAGCCATCAATTACAATTGGCATTTAATTTTGCTTTTTCTTCTGACCTGTTTCCCCATCATTCCCAGGAAGAGATGCCAGCTTTCCCAGTTACTAGACTTAAATGTGTTCCATGCCATTCATCCTTATTCCTGCCTCTTACTCTGCCCTTCTTGATCCATCAGCTCTCCCAGCACACAGCACAATGCCAGACCAGCCATGAGCAAAACAGACTGGTTCTGATGCTTCCAGGCATGCAGATTCCAGAACCTCACACGAGCAGTGTGTAGCTTGCAGGGGACAGAAACCTGGATGTCAGTAGACAGAGGCCAGCAAGTTCACAAGATCTCGCTCAAGACCAATTGCTGCATCCTGAGCCAACCAGCCACTCCAAGTTATCATCTACCACAGTATTTTGTTCAGCCTCTCATGCTAGAAACCCTACCAGAGCCTTCAATCCTGGAACACAGGGGCAATAAATGAGAGGTCAGTATTTAAGGAGAATGAGTTATCCCATCTTATGGAATGGGATAGGATTTTTCAGCATACAGGTGGACAACAAGAGCAGGACAAAGTTTATAAGGAGGGGAGGAGAGTGAGAAACACCCTGATATACTTGTTCTTTCAGAATAAAGTACTTTCATTAAACTCTCATTAAACAACAGCCCGACACCTGCAAGACACCTAAGTGCTAAGTTATGCCGCTTGCATCACATGAAAAGCCAAACTTCTGACCAAAACCAAGAAATTTCTGTAGTTCTAGAGCAAATGTCCTTTGCAACTACACCATAGCTTTTCTGAGAAAATTTGCAGAGGAGGAGGAAGATGAGAGCACTGGTATTGCACAAGCAAATGGAATAGCCAGCATCTGAAAAAACAAAGTGAAGGATTTCCGCTTTCTGAGGAATTCCACTAGGGAAATAACTCCAAGCAGAAGCACAGACAATGCTAATGCTACTCCTAAATGCCTAGTTGTGGCCTTTATAGGAACACAAGCTAGTAATAATAAATCTTAGGTTTATTTTCCTGTCCTCACCTGCAGAGCCTCAAGATTTATGTGCATATATCATGAGCAAGAAAGGCCTGAAGGATTTTAATAGTCTTTTCTTAAACCATGCCCCACCAAACCAAAGATTCTGGCATGTGGAGCTCCACCACAGACATGTGCTGGGGTTTTAAAAAAGCCTGACAGAGACACAAACATGGATTGCTTTTTCTGGGAGCCCATTCTAAGACAGGGACAGAGGAAGGAAATGTGTTTGGAACACTGGGGGAACGAGCACAGCCTGGAGCATGCTGGAACGTAGGCAAATTCCCACCACCCCATTAGATCATGCATTCTTCCAGTGCTCCCGAACAAAGGCACCATTGACTCCTGCGCGTGGGCGGCTCTGGACAGCAAAAGGCTGCCCAGTAAATTGTTGCATGATAATCCAACATTGGTAAGTCATTGAGACTGCTTGTTTTAGTCATGTTTCCAAAGAGGGGAGGCTTATTTCCCCCTGCTCTGGGCTGAAGACAGCGTTGGAAAAAATGCATTTTTTCATTTGATCACTTCTAAGTCAGTGTAAAAGTCAGAAAACCTTATCCATTAATTCAGTACAGCCTGATGCTTTATTTGTACAGCTTTGATGCAAAGATGTTAAGTCCATTTCCCAAAACAGCCAGCTGTGTTTATTCGCTGGGGACTGGGAAGATCCCATGTCCAACACAAAAGTCCTATCTGCACAGGAAGCCTCAAAGTCCTTCTTAAGCATAAACGATAAAAGCTCATTTTAAAAAGGCACTTTAGGCTTGGCAAGCATAGCAGATGATCAAGGATGCTATGGGCCATTTTGGGGAGGGCTCCATCTCATTCACCTATCTGGACTGCAAAGCTACCTCCTGCCACCAGTGTCAGCACCAAGACATGCCAGATTGGGGTTACTGTGGGTTGGGATCCTTGGAAAGTTCATTTGCTTGTACCAAGGGTCCAGAAGCTCCTTCATGACCCATACACAATAGGTATGTGTGAAAACAGGTCACTCCCACAACTGAAGGAACACAGGAAAGTGGGAGCTTACCCTCTCAAAACAGGAGTTTTACCCAAGAAGCAAAGAAAAAAGAAAAAAAATTGATCAGAAAAATTTATGTATGCAGAAAAGACAAAAAATTGTCTTTTGCCTTTTATTCTTGGCAGAAAAATGCAGTTATTACCATCCTTTCATTACTGACAGCTCAGTGACAAAACCAACAGTGCATGCAGTAATAACAACCCTTGAAAACTGGTAATTCCCACCTATTCCAAGATCCCATCCATGGGCTCTTGGTGTCCAAGCAAGATTACATTTTCCTAAGAGTTTTTCTCATGTGGATATATCTCATTTGGATATACAAATTCCATCCAGTAAAATCTGAAGCAAGCAACCACCACCACCACAGCCCCATGAAGACCAGAGCTGGTGGCAATAGCAGGCCAGAGAAGATTCACCAAAAAACTTTCCATCATATTGGATACTTCCCATCCTTGATCTTCAGCAACACAGAAGAGCATCTCTCATGAATGTTTTTTCTGTAAGACCATATTTCCATAAGAATCACAAGAAAGCAACAAATCTTACCTACTTGCAAGTCATTCTCATAGTATCCAACTTAAAGAGCAAATCCCATTTTGATAATTCCCCCTCAGAAATTTTAGTTTGACAGTAGGAGGTGTTGGAGGGAATATTCCTGATGTTCAGCTCCCAACAGTACCTTTTCAGAGGTGGAGATGTGGGGATGGAAGAATGATTAAGAAAGAGACTAAAAATTTTTTTTAAACTCCTATTTAAAACTTTTAAATAGCTGAAGAAAACTGAGGTCACAGCTTCTTTAAATATGGTATTTGGCCAATTGGCAGAAACATGATTTCTTGTAAAAAGAAAATACGTTTATTGGACTGTAGCGCAGTACCTTGCAAGAAATGTAACACCGGATAATCTGGTGAGAATTGTGAAACCATTTCTTTAAAGGACAACTAGATCTTATTGACCTGTGAGGGGAAAAAAAAAAAATCAAATAAAAACCGTTTTGTGAATGTTGTTAGTGTAGGAATGTCAGCAGGTTTTCCTGAGGCCTGTTTTCCTTCTGCATGCCCTCGTAGGAGCCTCACCCTCCAAGCAGCTCAAGGTCCTCCCCCTACTCTTTCAATCAGCACACCTAAAGTCGAAGCATATGTGATGCTTCAGTTTCAGAAGTTCAGCAGACCCAGATGACCATGACCAAAGATGTCCTGACCAAAGGCAGCATGAAAATTATTCCGGATGGTGCCCATATGTGTGGGTGAGATGCTCCCTGCTCCAAGGCCCAGAACTCCTGGAGGTGGGCACACCAGCTCCCATTGGAGTACTGACGCTCCACCCAGTTCAATGGCTCCATCACATCAGCCACTAATTTCTATTAAATAATATTTTGAAGCCTTTTCCCCTGTCCAAAGGCAGCACTTTCCCCACTCACCCCTGGTCCACATGTGCTCACAGTCTGCAACAACTCTAACATCTGGCTTTGCTCCTATCTGAATTAGGTATCAAAAACACACAGCTCGTATTGTTGAGCTTAATTAAGAACAAATTAAGTGATATGTGTATATACAACGAGTGCTCTAAGCAGCAGCAAGTTCAGCAGCTCTGGGAGTAACACAGCCCTCCAGACTGACTCACACACTGCTGGCTGTACAGTCACAGAAAGGCCAGAAATGTTCCCTGCACAGAATGCTGAATTCTCTGGAATTTTGATGTCTTACTCTCCCTCCAGCGTTTCCAACTCCCACTCACCAGCCCCAGTCCATAATTAACAGCACTGTTATTTGGGAATAATACTGTTGCTGCAAGCATCCATCACCTGGCCTGATGCAGACTCAACATCTTTCTTTTCTCAAGTATTTAAGTTTTGCCCTCTTCAGTAAACATTTAAGAAAACTAACTTTGAGCACATTTGAATCATGCTGCTTAATGCTGCACAGTTTGCACATCTCCTGCCTCTCCATCTTCCCCTCCTCCCAAGAGACTCCAGTGACGGATTTTAAGCAGCACTTTAAATCATGCTAACTTTTAATGCATTTTCAGTCAATTACAGGCTTACGCACAAGTTACCATTATTTATGAAACACAAATTGCAGCAATATCCATAGAGCCCATTTTCAGCCACCCACACACACAACAGTTTTACTTTCTCAGCCTATTAAGCTGGGGAAGAAACTGGGATAAACAGACTTGACAAAATCATTGCTGGAGTGAGGCCATTTCCAAAACAAAGATTGCCACTGAGTTATGTTTCAAAAATGTTTTGGAAAGTCAGAAGCAAAGCTCTTCCAAATTTTTACTAAAGCAGAGAAGGGACTGCACTCCAGTTCCCAACTCACACGTAACAGCCAGCATATGCCTTCAACTTTGCCTCAGGAGACCAATCTGTACACACTGCCAGCGCTTGTGGAAGTCACAAAGGTGTGTTAAACACACAAGTGTGTGAGTTCACGTCCACCCACACATCCCATCTGGAGACACATGATGGACAACATACTACTAAATGCAGTGACTATTTCTGATAAAATAGTTTAGCCAAAAAACACAACTACTCAAGAAGGTAGCATGGCTTAGCAAGAAGGGACAGAAGCAATTCTGTAAGATTATTTTGGAACACCATGAACAAAGAAAATAAAATTGGATGCTTCCTGCTGACCCTTCAAATGTAATGCTAAGTCCAGGCTTCTTGATACTTCCAGCTGCAAAATCCGCAGCTCTTGATTTAATTGACAGATTAGAACAGAGCCAGATCTTGCTTCACATCGGGCTCCAAAACACCTCAATGTATTCACATGAGACCTCGATTTAGAAAGCTACATGTAGATCAAAATTCCTTCTACAGGCTAAAGGCTGCCCATCCAGGAACAGAGAAAACTGTGAAAAAGAAAAAGAATGGGTACATGAACAGTCCTTACTGTTTTTTATGAGAGAGATTCCCAGACTGAGACATTCCTTTTCTGCTTTGTAAAGGAAGGATTGAGAAGAAGGCAACAACAGAGTTGCTGAAGTGGCACCAAACACCACCTGCGATACTGCTGAGACAGTATAACATCAAATGAGTTTCCTGAGAAAAATGCTTTCCTACAACAGCTGCAGTAAATACAAAAAAATTAAACATTAATGCATTTAAAAGACCTATCGCAGGAACTTCTAGTTTGCTGAGCTTATGTGGTGGTGTTGAAACTTGGGCCATACAGTGTGGTATGAAGCTAAATGTTAGCACCTAGTTCCCAGCAGCAGGAATGCGATGGAACCCTGGGAATTCCAGACATGCAATTAATTCACCTTGTTAGCAGCAGAGCAGTGAGGCAGCTGTGCTGCAAAGAACAGGCTGAGCAGCCTGGTGGAAGCTATGCAAAGAAATGCATTTCATTCCCAGATGGTTCAGAGCCTCCCAACAAATACCAAGGACCATTATGCACATGGGAGGACAAGCCTCCCACACCGAGCCCTGTGTTGAGAGGCCTATGCCACAGCTTGTTAGACCACACCACACCCTCCCCAGTCCTGCACTCGTTCCTCAAGCAGAACATCTTCGGATTTCCTTAGGTAACAGCATTGCCCAAAAGAGGGTGATTGCACAGAAAGTGAGGTTAATCATCTGCACTGAATGCCAAGTGATGAGATTTTCTTCAGGCACACTACACCACTGAGAAGCCTAAAGGAATTCTACCAGAGAGAAGATATTTTTCCCAGGAGAGAAACATAAAAATTCATTTTCTAATTAGTACTGCTAAGGCAGTGACATTCATTTTAAAAATGTTGAATCCCTAGGTAATGAAAAAGCTTTTTTTGAAGTTAGACAACAACTCGCATAACTCTGTTAGCAATGTAAAATACCATGCATTAAAACTTCAAGTAATTTGTTGCCCATCAGTAGAAGCCCACAAAATAGGGGTCGAGAGAATTCTTTGTCCCTCTCCTTTCAGGGTCCTTAGTTTGCATGCTGACACTTTTGATAGTATTTTTTAGGGAAAGGAGAAGAAACAGCCACTTAAGTCCATCTGTAAAGTCTCTACTATTGTGAAGTCTCAAACAATACAATGCTCTCAAGGTTTTGTTTTCACTAAATTCTTAAATTTAGTGACAAGTCAAACCCAAATCAACCCACCTGTAGTTCTTCAATCTACAGACACCCCAAGAAAGCTGAAGAGCATCACATTCTTCAGTCTATTGCTGAGGCTTGCAACAAGGGTTTGGCTTCTCCAAAACCTCACACTTCCAAGGCTCCACAGTATTCCATGTCTCTGTTCTTCTGTATCTGCCTAGACAGGTACCTCACCCAGGAGTCACAGAAAGCTACCACCACACAACCCCAAATGTTAATCTTCACAGCATCACTTAAAAAAAAGATCTGTACAACTGTGCAACAGAAATGGAACAAAATCCAAAAGATATCAAATGGTACAAATTCTAGAGGTTTGCTTCCTTGATGGTCTGATCAGATAATTATTTTTTGAAGTTTACCACTTCCCAGTAAACTTCTGATATCAAATGAATAGCAGTGCTTATCCTTAAAGCAATTAATAGGGCAAAAGTTGCACTCATAGGCAAAAAATCCCAAAACCTAATTTTAAACCCTCAACAGCAGCATACATCAGCCATAGTAGACAACCATCTTCTTTTGGCACAATGCACTTCATGCTGGGTCTCTCATTCAATGACATAAAATTTAGAGACAAAACAGGAGATTCACCAGTTGCAAGAGCCTCTGAAAGGAGAAAATGAGTCAAACTCAGGGTCTGTCTCTGTTAAGGCAATGTTGCAAATGCAGCGGACCAGTGGGGGAAGGATCTTGGTTCATCACAAACACATCCAACACTGACACTGTCTCCTAGCCTCAAATTTCTCCTTATAGAACTTCACACTAAACTAAAAGTAAAAAGCCTTGCTCTACAGTGTTTTCAGTTCGCAAAGAAGAGTTGCTAGAGATTAAAAGCTTATGAAGGACTCCATCTTAGATCCAAGGCGGCAGATGGACACAAGACAAGCAGAATAAGTATTAATGACTGCCAAGATCCAAGTGGGTAAAGTGAGACATTTGCAGCAATCCAACCCAAAATAACATTCAATTCCTGGTTTTGCTAAAACAGGAGGGGTGGGTGGGAAGGAGCCCTGGGAGTAGAGGAATTAACAACATAGGGCTTCCTATGTGCCAGCTTCTGGGTTGAGTTTTAGGAGGGAAGTCTTGCATCTTCCCAACTCCACAATAAGGATATCTTCGGAGTCACATCTGACTGCAGAAGCCAAAAGCTGTGAGAGATGCATGTTTGAATCTCAGTTCCCTCTTTGGCTGACTTTTTCCCCAACACTAAAAAAAACTGTCATTTTTGTGGAGAGCTTCTTCCTTCTACCCATTCAAGCAGAAGAGCAAAGGGTTCAGAAACTATGTAAGACAAGACAGGTCACAGACCAAATTCTTAGGTGAGTGTTACTTCCATCGGGCAGTGCATTCCAGCAAGAGGAACACAACTGCCTCCTGTTTGCAAAGAGTCAGCTAACAGCCATGCCTGCCTGAACCACTGCAAATAACTCCATAAGCCTCTCAGGGGCAGTGTCATGAAAAAAAGCTTTAACATACAAAGTTATGCAGCAGTATCACATAGAACAGCCTCCCTCTGGATGAGTAAATGGACAGTGATAACCTTCTTGGATGTCTCACTCCTCCAAAGATTTGGAGAGCAGTTTTAGTGAATAGACCAGTTTCCAAAAAAGAACAGTTCAAGTACTTCAAATGCAGGGACAAGTTGCATGCTCAGATTTCCTTCTACCAAGGTGTGATAACCCTACATTTGCTGTAGATTATTTGTATTATTACAAAAAAAAAAGTAGTATTTTACCCCAACAAGCCTTTTTATGAAATAAATATTCTATTTTCTTCTACAAGTTAGGAAAAAAAGTAATTTTTAAGCTCATTGAGTATTTCCACTACTGATGCCTTAAATGACTACCTAGAAACAGAGACTAGACAGGAATAAAGGAAAAAAGGTGGTATTTATATGAAAGGCCTTCAGATATACACTTTTGGGCTCCAAAGGGTCCTGCCTCAGTGGATCTCAAAAATGGACAACAGGTCATGAGTTCTTCACACTTTTATATCAGCATAAATTCACCAACCAGAACCCAGCTAATGATGTAATTTCCCCAAGCTTTCCCCCCTCTCCCCAAGATGATGGTTTACAGTTCTTGGTCTAGGTGTCCTTGGAGAGCAAGTTAGAGAGGTTTTGTTATGTCTGTCTTAACATAGAAAACAGCACTTAACAAGCTACAAGAAAATTTCAGAATTACACTAGCAGTACAGGATTTGAAAAATACAAAAGTTAAAACCTAAGGTATCACTACCAGCACATAGTACTACCCACAACTTGCTGAATTTTCTTAACACACAAAAAAAGGCTCAGGTACAGTCTAGTTTAATTTCAGGTCTCCCTCTACAAGCCAATGCAAAGAAAAACACTGCTATTTAATTTAAAAAAACAACAACAACAACAAAAAAAAAAAAAAAACCCAACCAAACAAACAAAAAAACCCCAAACAAAACTATGGGCCCATGATTAGATCTGGATTTCACACAGATGACAAGAAGAAAGCCTTAAATCAATACCAGTGATTTAATCACTTTCAGATCACATTGGGGTACTTTTCCAAGAAGTTATTTGAACTACTATCTCAATTACTTTTTGCTAATCTAAGGATAGCAGTAAAAAGTTAATTTTCAGTCCATTAAAACCCAGCAATTTACATTTCTTTTAACAAGTGTACAAAGAAATCCAGATTTGCACTGCTGATTTCTGAAGGACAGTGATGATGGTGGAGAGGAGGGACAAGTTGACAATGTTGACAATTTAGTAGGGAGCATTTTCCCTGCTAATAGCTGATTTTGCTGAGGATAAGGGAACAGCTTTCCCTATACTTTTACCAGAGTGCAGTATCACTCTGGTAAAATACTGCTAGACTAAGCAGAGTTTACTCTGGATAACATATGGGAAGCGACTTTCAGAGAGTTTTAGGATGCATTCATGCTTAGTCTCCTACCTCTCACTTCAGC
This sequence comes from Vireo altiloquus, assembly GCA_013396875.1. Lineage (NCBI taxonomy): Eukaryota > Metazoa > Chordata > Aves > Passeriformes > Vireonidae > Vireo > Vireo altiloquus. Next base: position 224,406 of record VZRF01000324.1, on the reverse strand, counting down.
TCCAAGAGTGGAATTTCCTTCCTCCTCTCAGTCATCTTTTATCTAGGCCCCTAAGTAGTGACAGTAAGAAAATATGACCAGGAAAAAAAGAACAATAAAAAACCCCCACAAAATATGAAAGTTGGAGAGAGTGCGGCTAAAAATTTGTACAATAAGTATTTTTCATCCATGTCAAGGTCACTGATAAAGAAATAAGTCACTACACTGATCACACAATGCTTCATTTCCTCAGGTATTACTGAGCTGGTCACCTAACTAGGTCTGGTTACTTTTTATGCTAATTTATGTTGCAGAAAGACAAGGCGTTGGACAGATTGGCTTTCTAAGGACATTTCAATCTCCCGGGAACATTAAGTACACAAATTATTCACTGCTTCATTAACCAAGTGACTAGATAGTAATAGCTTGCCAGTTTAAATCACATTGCCCAACATGAGCATATCCTCCACTAGACGTGCTGGTTGAAGAGTAATCTATGTTCCCTCAGCTCAGTCTCCAACAGCTCCTGAGGAAACACAGCCAGGCTGTTCCCAGCCTTTTCATGGACATATCAATAAGCTTTGGAAATAAGACGAACTTCAACAGGTAAATCTGTGAGCATGAAGATGCAGAAGGAAATCATTGTGCTGTCTAGCAGCAGTCATATATTACAGTGCAACTCAGAAAATAATTGAGCTTTTATAATCAGCTCTTCTCAAGATTCCACTCCTTCCCTCCAAAACATACCAAGCTCTCAAGGTCCCTCTGACAGACACTTTTACAACTGAATAAGGTGGATTTGCTAACCAAAGTTTTCCTAAATATTTCTATCTCTATAGCAAACAAACACAGAGCTGTGCCAAGTCTCTTTGTATAGTATAGTCTCCACATAGTGCTTAAATGAGCATTAAATTAAAAAAAAAAAAATCAGTAAGTCCTGGTTATGAGATTTCTGAGCTTGTTCTTCAGGCCTGGGTGGATGCTGAGTGCCAGCACAGAGTAAACTCAAAGCCCCCCTTTTTCCCACATTGCTATTAAATCCTTTTATAAGCAACTAATTCACCCAGTTCCCACTTCCGAGTCTAACAATGAAGTGCTCCAACAGCTCTTTGGATAATCTCTCAAGCCTAATACTCACCACTAGCCACAGATCTTAAAAGTGTACTCAAACCAACCATCATTCAGGAGGGGGGAAAAAGTACCTTCAAACCTACGTAAAAGGAAATTTGAAAATAACGAAAGCTTGATAAGGAACTTGCAGGCAAAGAGCTGGTTTAATCTTTGGTCTGCTCAGACAAATCACCACCACTCTTCAAGACAGTTCCCATTCTCCCAAAGGGAAAGTATTAAAAAATTAAGAAGAAATTAATACAATTCAGGTTTGCAGTGTGGTTCAAAGGCAGAAGCTTAATGTCCTGCATCCAGCTGAGTGTGCAAGCCCTGGGCTCCACGACCAGGGCTGCCAAATCCGCTGAGACACACCACATCTGCTCCCTTTTGATCACTCACAGTCTGGACAGTCCAATCCAGTACAAACTGTACTAACATTTTTTGTTTTCCTCCTGTTTACCCCTTAAACTTGCAGCTGCAGTGGGAAGTCTCTCCTCCTCCTCACAGCAGCCCCACGGGGCCACAAGTTGCAGAACAACACGTAGAGTAAATCCAGTATCTTCACTCCCACATGTCAGCTCCAAATCCACAGCTCACCCCACCCCACTGAGCACAAGATCCAGAGCTTCCCAGCCAAGGGTCCAGAACCCATCCTGACAGCAGGACCACATTTCACAGGGCAACTGCCAAGTGCCATGAGCAACAGATAAATCATTTGTGCTTCAAATTTTGGGATTAAATGAAAGAGGTCCTATAAAGGACATGCCCCATCCCTCTTCTGCACATGAGAAGCACTTGCTTCTTCCCTTTTCCTCTTGCTTCAGCTTGCAGGCCCTTACCAAACAGCCAGGGAGCTGAAGCAAGTCTGGCTACGGATCAGGGACAAGAAAACAGCCAGTGCTGTAGTCAGAGTGTGCTTCAGCGTGCTAGCACATTCCCCACGAGGAGTAGCAGGACAGCCAAGAGAAATTTCTGTCCTTGATCTCATGGCCATCTCCTTTGAGGAGAAGTGTTTGTCGGGGGTAGCGATGTTCACTTTTTTACTACCAGAACATCGACAGAAGACTTTGTATTTATTCAAGCACTTTATGTTTAACATTAGGGCATTATCCAGCAAATCAGAGTGTCATGCTGCTGGTTTAACAGTTGGAGCTCTTCAATATTTTAAGATGTTTTCCTCCTTTCAGTGAGTAACCATTCACTACATCTCAATTCCAGAAGAAGGTAGGAAGGAGTTTTGAGACTTCATAGGCACATCTCTCTCAAAAATTCAGTCCAAAGAGCTGTAACTGATATTTCACATGAAGTCAGCAGAGTTTAAATTATCTACAGCAGTGGTCCATGGGGAATAAGGTATTCTGCACCAGGTACTCTACCAAATGCTACCAGAGCCCAGTAACCTCAGCAGTGAAGCTCCAGTGATATCCAACCTCACTGTGGTATTCCCAAAAACATCCAAGGTGTCACTTCCTACACCAACTTTTCCGCCTCAGGCCTTCCCATCTCTCTAATTTTCCCCTCTCTCTTCACCTTTTTAAAGTTTAATCCACGCTGTCAACCCTCTCACTTCCCCAAAAACCTTCTTAAACTCAATCACCAAATCCAAACAGCAGAGAGCTCTTGAGAGTTACACCAAATAATGCATGGCTGAGTGTTTCTCCCAGAGTTAATTCAGATCTCATCAACACAAGTGAATAACTCCAATGTTTCCTTTCCAGCATGCCATACAAAACAAGTCCATGGGGTATTTTTATCTCCTGAGATGCTACTGAACAATCTGATCTTGCTGCAGCCTTTTGTGTTCCTCAGAAACCATGTAACCAACTTCATTAGCAGTAACTTCAGTAGCTCTATCATCTGAAAATATTACCTCTTCACTTTCTAAAGAGATTAAAAACCACAGATGCCAGCAGAGGTTCTTGAGAAACCTTTTTCTAACCTCTAATGAAAAAGTGACTGCACCAGTTTTTCCCTCCTCACCACACGCAAAACCCAGAGTGTAAAAGCTTTCCAAGCCTACACCATGCTCTAGCAAGTGATCTAATTATTTATTTTAATCCCAGAACACACCTTAGACAACTTCTTGGTTTTTTAATTTTACTGAAAAGGCCCAAGTTAAGTTTAGAAGCATCACTGCCCTGATCTGCCCTATACCACATTCCCAGCCCAACTAGGCTATGAGCCTCTTTCCTCTCTCTCCTAGAAAACCTGCTGATCACCAAAATACCCTTCTGGCTGCAGCTAAGGATTAGGAAGGAACTGGGCTTTTTTTTCTTCCATTTTAAAAATCCTTAAGACCACTGGAACAACAACTTTGAGGTGATAGTACTGCTGTACCAGGATGGATAACTGCACCCAAACCCTGTTAAACTCATTAGGACAGTGAGTGCCCTCCCATGGTAACACTGGCATCTGGCAGAATTTACCACCTGAGGCTCCGCAACAAAGAGTGGAAAACAGCTTTTACATCAATTGCTCTACGCCAAGTCAAGCCTCCAACTAGACAGTCATCAATGTGACCAAATGTCTGCCCAGTCGGGGTCCTCCCAACATCTGTAGTGTTGAGTTGCACAAATCCATTTAACTGATGACATCCACTCTTCAGGAGCTCAACATCACCAGCTACAATCAAAACATCAGCAAAAACAAGGACGGTGACCTGGAAAGGGAGACTAGCATATGGTGATCCATCCCAATGATGCTATGAAGGCAGATGAAACTATGACCAAGGTTCATTCTCAGTACATCACAACAGACCATTTTTGTTCCTAGCTTCAAAATGGCAGATGGGCTTTAAGCCTCCCAGCCCAGCTGAAACAGGCTGAAACTGACCCAGCCCTGGGTAGCAAGGGCTGCCATACCAGACCAGCTCAGTGGGCTGCTTTAGAGGAGGTGGACTTGAAGAAAGATAAGAGGTGCATGCTTGAGCTCCTTCTCCCACTCCTCCTCCTCTGCCTGGAGGATAGGAGCAAAGTTTTGTAAAACTGCTCCTAGACATGCAAACCAGAGCAGATCAAGCAGATGTTTATATGTATTTACACATTCTGTTTACGAAATTCTCTGGAATTCATATGGTAAGTCATTTCATATGTCCACAGGGGGTGGGGGCAGAGCAAGTGCCAGGGGTGTTCTTTGGACCCTGACTTCTGGCCTCGCTAGCTCAGTCGGTAGAGCATGGGACTCTTAATCCCAGGGTCGTGGGTTCGTGCCGCACGTTGGGCGCCATTTTGCCAGGGGTGTTCTTTGGACCCTGACTTCTGGCCCGGCTGTGTTTCTTATTTCAGTGTCCCACGTCCCGAAAAGATGAAATGAGGCTTCTTTCTGCTGTTTCAAAGCTTGTTTATTTTTTTTCTTATCAAAGTTTCAGAGGCACAGACTGTGCTGTGACCTCCAGGAACACGAGAGCAGAAAGGGCAATGGCTACCCGAAGCAGGTAGCTTTCATATATATAATCAACCAGTTAGAAAACTTTATGTATCTTATTTTGTTCCCAAAACCAGTAAATATCAACCTTATTGACATGTCTCCTCTACACTAAATTCTATCTACCAATTAACAAGTCACAGGAACTCATGTCAGAGAAAAAAGGAAGAGAAGGAGAAGAAAGAAGAAGCCGACACCCTAGAATCTCCATGTTGGCTCTATGTAATATATATAGCAAAACCTAAAAACTACAACTACACACTCTGTGGTACACTAAACAACCATCTCCTCATTTCTTTGGTGCTCTCAGCTCACCCAGAAGTGGGGGTAAATGCTCCCACGAGCTTGGTTCGCAGGCCAAGCCTTTTTTGAGGAGCTCTGAGGGTAAAACAAACACCCAGAGCAGCAGGAAAAGTTCCCAGGCTTTTCCTAGACTCCAACAGGTGGGAGCAGAGTAAGAAACACTGTAAATTCAGAAATGAGCATCATCTGATCCTCTGGGCTGCTTGGCCCTCCCTTCCAGCTTAAGTGAGCTCTGAACCAGCTGGAGTGGAGAGGTGCCTTCTGCATCACCCTCACCTTGACACACACACAAAGTATCAGCTTGTTCAGCCAACACTCAATACACACCTCCTACTTTTCTTGAGCTGTTACTTCTACTGCAGTTTCTTCTTTCCAACACAATAGAAAAACTCAAATTCAGAGATCAGCTTGCTACTAACAGTAGCAGAAATCAGCCGAGGGAGATGTGATGTGGAGAGGGCTTCTAAATTGCCTGAAGGGGAAATCTCATTCCAGGATTTTTCTACTCACCTCTTTTTACTTTCAAACATTTTAAAACTTCCAAGCTCTAAAGAAAGACTCAGAATAAAGGCTTTTTAGGCACCTCAGAATAGCTCGGAGCCTTTCTAAGCTCTAGTAACAGGATGCAACAGCTGCTCCATCACACTCACCTACGAGAAGGGTCAACTTTTTTAACACTCAATTGTGCAACACTCACCTTGCATGTTAGTGTCTGCCACGTCATAAGCAGCTCCTTGCTCCATGGCACAAACACCACTGCTGTCTTTCAGATGTTTCAGATATTTAATAACCCTTTGGGAAGAACAGGACAATTCACACCTTTCATTCACTGCTACAGTTACTGCAACTGAGGTTCAGGTTCGGGGAACACCTGAAGAGAAGAATACTTCTCATTTCTTAATGTAGCTTTTTAAACTCGTCAGTTTGGTGTTTGCTCCTTGAAGGAAAGCACAAAGCTCTGCAGAAAATATAAACTGACAACAATGTCTTCAGGCAGGGAAGCATCAAGTCCACAGACCATCAAAGCAAGCACATCCCACCAAGGGGACCAGCAGGGGCAACAAGCCATCCCTCAACCCTGCCCAGCACATGCTTTGCGCAACCACTGAATGAGATGTTCTCAAGCAGTCAGCTACAGAAATAAGTGGTCCAGCAGAGAGGTCACCAATTCAACTTCTCCTTTTTCTTCTTTCTAGCCACTTAAGTGTTTTTTCTTAAGGCAGTATCTCCATGTTACACAGATGTAAGCACTCAAACCAACCTAATCTGAGAAGCTGTCTTATAACTAATGCTTAACAAGCAGCGGCTCAGCAGTCTGCTTTGTGATTGCTACCCAGAGAATCATGATTGTCATGAACAAGAAATTGTACAAATCCAAAGAGGCACAACTACACAGGGAGATGCCCTTGACATCAACACCAACGTGAGTTACTGTATCACTGCATGAACAAACATAAGAAAGAGGACTTGGAAGTTTTCAGAATGAGTTTGGACAAATGCCTGGGTAACCTGGCCTGAATTTAACATTGATCCTGCCCCAAGCAGAATTCTGGATTAGAACTCCAGAAGGGTGTGTGGTCCCTTCTAAACTCACTTCTTCTATGAAGAGAAGCAGAAAGGGATTAAGGCCCAGGCTGCAGACAGATAAACTGAGAATATATGCGACTGATCTCCCATGAGAATCAGTGGCATCTAAGTTAAAGCAGCCAGGAGACTTTGGAGAGCAACCACACTAAGACAGTAAGCTGAAGGGGTCTTGGGGTTCACTGATCAAAAGCTACACCTAAGCTCCACACGGACACCCACCCCTGGAAGAGGATCCAACCCAAGTAACAGCCAGAGCACATTACAGCTGCAGGTCCACGCGCTTCACTGCCACAGCCCTCCATGCAGCAGACAAACATTTGGGTATATACAGGGTTCCAAGAGGCCTTATCAGCACACAGAGTGGTTTCTTCATTAGGGCTGTTGTCCTTCAGAGGACTGTTCAGGTCTGATTTTTACACATATTATCCAAAATGAACAGGACTGTTGCTGAGCACTGCAGATGGAAAAAAATGCTGCATCCTCTCCACTGGCTCTGCGACCCTCACCTCATCTCTGCTCTACAAACCCAAACCTGCCCCTGCAGGAAGTCTGCATGCAGCAGATGCAAAGGCAGGGCCAGCGACCTTCAGGCTTGCAGGGAATACACAGGGCAATGTCTGTGGTACATGGTCCTTCCTGCAAACTGCATCAAGCTTTCCATAGGTAAGTCACTAAGATATCAGAAGCCCTTTCAAGGAAATCATGAAAGCAGAGAGGAAAAAAAAAAAAACAGAAGCATTATGTACAAGAGGGCTGTATTTTCTAAAATAAGAATATTTTCAAAAATTTTTGAAATATTAAAAGATCAAAATTATTTTCCTCCACCTGCACAAAATAGAAGCAGAAAACCACCCTCCTCTGTACCAGTACCACAGGACAGGCAGCACACAGGACCCTAATTCTGCCTGTAGTAGTTCAGTGAACCCACAACCAAGGATGTTTGGTGACAAGAGAAGATACGTACCTACCAGCCATACATGACACTGTACCCCACCAACAATGGCAAAGGAATTCAGCATTGAGTATATTTAAAGGCTTTCTGAATAGAGCCAAGGAGAAGACACTTCTGTTTCATAGCAACCTCCAAGGTTTTGAAGCTTGTTTCTGTTCTTTTTCTGGGACAGAAACAGAATGTCCCTGACATTTTTCATGAACAAAACTGTAACGAGTTATCACAGATGTAAATCAACACCTTGCTCCTTCCAGGGGCATCACCCCATGAGTAGGCTGGTAGAGGTACAAAACATTTCTCACTCCAGAAAAATAATTTGGCATTTTCCTTATCAGTTCACTTCAGATCAAGAACTTGAAACCCTGTCTCTGCAATCCAGGCTTGTGCTTTAATAAACTAAGTACATAAAAATGTTATCCTGCTACAGTGTCCAGACCAACTTCTCTTTCTAAGGCTTTAAAGTCAGAGTTACTCCCGGTGATATACTGCTATTAAGTAGGAATGCCTATTTTGGCAAAACTTAATTTAGCTGAGAGTGCTCTGCTGAAGAGGTTAGGAAGGAAGCATCTAGCTGGGAGCCCCCAGCTATCTCAGCTTGCTGACAAAACTCAACTTCAGAGCTGCTTGCCACTCCCCAATTCCAAGAAACCACCACCTTTTTCTCACTCACACAGACCAAGTAGATCTGAGGGACAAAGGCCATTTTGATGGTCAGTTACTAGATAGCCTTAAAGTACATTCAATCTGTCCATTTAATCTTCTACTTCTCCATCATCCATTGAACTTTTTTAGAGCACGGTTTGGCAATGAATCTGTATGTCAATTCCCAGTACATATATATAGAAGACTTTTAATTATATAATTAAATTTTTTAAACATTTTAATTCACCTCAAAGGCAGCAAGTCCCCAGCAGAAAAGCACACTAACAATCAGCACCTGGAAATTTCTACCTCTGCAAAGCCTCCTTTCAAAGGGCTGTGCTGTCCATAGAATACAAAGAAAAACAGAAGGACTAAATACTGGTTTGGGTTGCACTTTACTTCTAAGGAGCAGGACAAAAATTTGAAAGCCTGGCTGAGTAAACAGGAAAGCTGCAGATCCCAGAAACAATAGGATCAGTCAGGTTCCTTTCCTACGTTTTACCCATAATTGTTTCCCTGTGCTTTTGGAGAAAATTTTAATGCCTATGTGCTTAAAAAATCCTCAGGAAAAGCCTATTAGCTTGCAACAGTGTGCTAGAGTATCACAGGGCAGCTGGGCTGGAGAGCAGACCCTTGGAACACACGCTACAAGTCTCTGAGAGCATGATGAACTTGGGAAGGGGTATTCCAGCTAACAGGGACAGCACTTATGTTGCTATTGATAAAGCGAACCTAGTCTGGGGGAGTTGAGCGCTTTTTTGCTCAGATGTCCAACCTGGGGCTGGCAGTAGCCAAACGGTAACACCTTGGGAAATCCCAGGAATAGAAAAAGTGTATAAAGGACTTTTTGCAGCACATTTGAATTTCCAACACCATGCAATTTGGGCACCAAGCCAGAGATGGTGGTTTTCCACCCACCATCTACTTGTAGCATGGACCTGATCTTGAGGTTTCAGGTTGGTCCAGTACCATTTCTACTCTTTTCATCCTTGAAAAGATCTCATGCTTAAGCATCCCAGGTCGCTTCTGCTTGGACCACATGTCACCTCCGACATGCCCCAGCTAGAAGCTGTAGCCCAGGGAACCACTGGTCACTGAGTGTCCTGCATTGCCTCTGCCTGAAGGGCAGATAATCTGCAGACCCAGTGGGACACATACTTCAATGTGTTGAGCAATCCCTTTTGCCAGCAGCATTTAATTTTGGGAAATTCACCAGTAAACAAAAGAGGAAGGCATGAAGAGCAGTTTGGCTTTTTACTGCAGTTTTGCAGGAGAAGTCATATCATTCCCTGTGGCTGTTGAAGTACAGGCACTCACAGCCAGGTGAAGACCACTGATCTCTGGGTCTGCCTTTCTTAGTTTTTTTTTTTTTAATAAAACTTTGACTAGCTATAATACCATACAGGGGTAAAAGGATAAAATAGTGTTATTTGTTGGTTTTTAAATGCAAAATAATCATATGCAAAAAGCTGGAAAGAAACACGGAAAACCCCTGGATCTCTTTCACAGATTTTCATTGCTTTCTACACTTTCACCTCCCATAGAGTTTTGTTTCTATCTCACACTAAAAGCAAAGAAAAATTATGTGGAGATTCCCAAGCTGGTACAAAGCCACGAGCAGGAAGCAGCTCTGAAATACAGGGGTTTGGCAAAACATGAGAAACCACAAAGAAGAAAGGAAGTCTTGGACATGAGAGGCAGGACAAACACTAAAACCAAGAGGCTGCAACAGCCCTACCACTTGAAGTCTCAATGCCTTCCACGACTATGAAGTGAATAGTCGGTGGGATTCTTTAACTATGAAGCTGTGTCCCCAAACATAAACCTGAACCACAAGTATCTCTGGCCATCATGGTTGCAGAGACAAGATTCCAGATGTAAACAGTGCATGGAATGATGGAGGGCCATTTCCTGAGCCGCCCATCTCAAACTTTTTTCTTTACAGCAGCTGTCAGTTGTTGGTATCTGCATTTTGTCATCATGGAAATCTTCACAGTAACCACACAGCTTTTATTGTGCTGTGTCTAGTGAATAGAAATGGACTGGAAGCAAAAAATAAAAATATTTTCTAAAAAGATGAATTAAGAACCTCTTTTTCCCCAAAGCTAAGGAGCTAAAGCTTGCTGTACCAACCTGACAACAAAGTTCCCAGGAAAAAAACAAGCTGCCAGTTATATTTCCAAATTTAGCATAGAAATATTGTGACCTATGACAGTGACTATTTAATAACTTACAACCACAAGGATAAATAGAAGCTTAAAAAAAAGGCTTACAGAAGGCATGCTACTCATTTGACCTCCAAAAAAAGCCTCAGCATAATAGCATTTTCTCATTTAAAAAACCTATAGTCCCCACTATTTTTTTAAAGGAAGCAGAATGTTCTTCAATTAAAAATCTCCAGATATATTAAAATCATTTTACAATTAACTTCTGAAGATGAAAAGTACATGTATGCACTCACTCTGAATACATTTAGATGTGCTGCATGTGAAGTCAGGGAGCAGTGCTTCCCATCAGCTCCAGCCCCAGCACTGCCACACACCAACCACAGCCAAGAAAGCAATAAACTTCAGCACTTTTGGAACAAAGGCACAACCAGTAAGTGACAGGAAGTAACCCAGTTCTTTTTATTGAGTTTTTTCATATACAGTTTTTAAGACTATTTGATGCACAAGTTGCAAAGCTGCATGGAAAAGACCATCCTCCTAATGATATATTATCTGATTTTGGGATTGTTCTGAGTCTGGATGAGGAAGCACCATTAATTGCGCTTCCATTAATCCTTATCAAAATACACACTTCTCTGCTGAGCTGGGAGTTGGAAGATTAAATGATCCTACTAAGTCAGGGGGAATCCTCATCACATGAGGAGGCAAAAAAGACACCTGTGCAGTGCAACGGAAGGCAGAAAGAAGCAATCACAATGTTGCCAAAACCTGAACTTCAGTAAACCTCCTATTATTCCTACCATTTTCCCTTATGTTTGTTCCACGTCCCAGTTTCCCTGCAGAATTGCAATTTACCCACACAAGTTACGGGTGACTTTCACAGCTGCTCAAGAGACAGATGAATACAGGACAATACCTGGCAAGTGCCCACGAAGGCCTGACATAAGCCTGTATATCTGCTCACACCATCAGACACAGCACAATAAAAGCTGTGTGGTCACTGTTAAGATTTCCATGATGACAAAATGCAGATACCAACAACTGACAGCTGCTGTAAAGAAAAAAGTTTGAGATGGGCGGCTCAGGAAATGGCCCTCCATCATTCCATGCACTGTTTACATCTGGAATCTTGTCTCTGCAACCATGATGGCCAGAGATACTTGTGGTTCAGGTTTATGTTTGGGGACACAGCTTCACAGTTAAAGAATCCCACCGAACAAAGGTCCTGCCTGCCTTTACCTTCTCCTCTGAAAGGCATGGCTTTAATTTGGAGCAAGCTCGGCAAAGTTAGGGGTCCAGAAAACAAAGAATTTGGTTTTTACAGCAGTTACAACTACTGGGGAAAAGGAAATTGCAGAAACTTATTTTCTGTATGGTAGGGATCAGTACATTGTCATTTCTTCCTCTGCATCATCACTTGTGCCTTGTTCCCTTATATATGCCTGCACAGCAATCGACAAGAAAAAAAACCCAATTCTTCAGAAATCCCAAGCTCAGTCAATTACTTAAAATAATCACACAACCTAGTGTGATTAGTGCTAGTGAATGGTAGCACTCTAAACACCAATTTATCCAAGAGACAGTCTCTTCTTGGCTCAGAAAAGCAGCTCCTTAGTATGGGGTCAAAAGGACATCAGCAAGCATAACTCCTTCCAAAACCTGGTGCTTCTTAAAATACAAGACATGCTTCAGCTTTCAGTGAACCTGTCAACACCAACACAATAGCCCTGCCTTGAGCACTCTATTTTTAACATTTTCCATCCATGCAAAAGACAACTATTTAATAAATCTAAAGGAAGTATAACAGAGAGAGAGAGCTGAACAGAACTTTTTTCAGGGCCAGCCCAAACAACCATAGGCAGCCCAGATGAGTTGCAGGGATTACAGAATTATAAACATATAGTGGCCTCGAAGACAGGGGAGATGCCAAAAACCGATGCCTGGTCACCTGGGAATACATGGTGGAGTTGAATCCGATGCACAGGTCAGTGCACTATATGCTTGTATGATGCAGTAAGTGTCATCTGGTATGGCTGCCATGGACAATAGGTGCTATAAAGGATAAAGCTGACCTTAAATAGCTCCTTATTTATTGGATGCATTTTGTCCCTTTAACTTTCCTTAGGATGTCTAGGATGACTGTAAATCAGAGTGTTTGCAGAGCTCTTTAACGCCCCTGTCGTGTGTACATGTGTGCACACTATCTTTAGCCAACAAGCCCTTGCTTGTCTTGCTGGCAGGATTCAGCTTGTGCTGCAGCTGGAGACACCCTGCTCCAGAGCAGTCACAAACTCACTGCCTTGGGAGGTAACAACGCATTTAACATAAAAAAAAGGTTCAGAGGTTTTTCCGTCTCTCCCAGGAGGAAGGAAGGGCTCTGCACTCCAAAAGCCCCAGTAAGATTCTGCAACTTACATGTCCAAGTGACTTCACATTGCTTCAACCAAGCCCACTCTGCATAGCTTTCAAGCATTATCTGGGAAGGAGGGAGCTGACTCTTCACCACCTTTTCCCCAAATGTGATCGAGAGGGATACATGAAGTTGCACTACAATGCTGTGCCTGGCCTTGCAAAGGAGCTTTCCCGGATCGGACGGAAGAGCATCTGTCCGCATGCTCTGCTTCCAAGCAGGAATAAACCAGAAATGTCCTTGGTGCACATGCTACACAAGCACCCCCACAACCTGAACACTCCATCAGTGATCCCAGTACCTCTTCCCATCACATCAGAGGCAGCTCCAGGTCAACAGATGGACTGGATCTTTCCAGCAAGAGTTAACTGGGCAGGAACTGCTGCATACCCATGCAAAAATGCATTGCTCTGGGGGTTTTCTTGCTCATCTTTAGCTCTGTGTGGGCAGGACACACAGTAAAGGGAGACCTCAGTAAGAAAAGCCCTCAGGTACGCTAAACTTGTTTTCAATTCCTCCAGGCACCCAGAAAATTAAGCAAGTAGGGGAAAGTTGCATTAAAAACCTCAACCCTCTCCCTAGGACCAATAAATACAGTTCATTTGCAGAATCAAAGAACACTTTTTTTGTCCCCAAAACCAGAAGGCATTACCATTTTTATAACTATAAACTGCAAAGATTTATCACCACTCATTGGCTGTCTCTGTTCGTTTAAAGAGCAGCTCTGTACAGGTGGCAGATGACTTGCAAGGAAATCTCCTCCTAGGAGACACATATGCCAACTTCTATTAAAAAGATTCATAAGAGATGAAAAGAAAGAAATGCTGACGCAATAGCAAGAGCTGTTTTAGCAATTAACCCAAATCACTTCAGCCTCCCTCTCTCCTTATGTTTAACTCTTAGATATGCAATGAATATGCAAGGCACAAAACTCCTTCATGGACTTTATCTCATCCATCACTATGAGAACTTCAAACCCACAAACAGAAAAGCAAGTTATTATGGTGTTATTAATCTAAAATGAGTAAGTCTATAATTTTAATTGCATTAGAATGCACTATCTCCATCTTCACCATCATTTATGGGAAATATTTGCTTTCACATAATTTTTAATAGCTCTTTGTGATGAAAAGCTTTAAAAAGACAAACAAGTGGACCATCTATCAAGTCATTTTTCTAGTTTAGGTCAATCTGTTGCCCTTGAATCTGCTTCCAGGCTAGTCAAGCAAAAGCATAAAGATCACTTTGCCCACTTACTGGGTTATTAATTAAAAAAAACATATCTCATTATTACGTCTTATGCAAAGTCAGCTAAAACAAGCTAGGACAGCTCAATGTCAAACTAAAGAGGTTTTGCATAAAGTAAAACTCTACAAGAATTCAGTTTTTTAACTTAAACACAGATATGAACATCTTTTTTATGAAAGCCCTCCCCCAGAAATGTTACCTGATCTCTCTCAACCTTTTTCTCTTGTTTCTTGCTTCACCTAATGAGCTGCTTCCATGTGCAAGACATAAAAGTGGAAATTTCAAATTGCCTGTTTCCTAGCTTTTAGAGAAGTCTGAGTTTTGAAAGCTCACAGTAGATTCTCATAATCCAAAGTCCACACTTTTGAGTTTGTCTCAACATCAGAGAATCCCAGAATTGTTTCAGTTGAAAGGGACCTTAAAGTTCGTTCCACCCCCTGACATGGGCTGGGACATTTCCACTATCCCAGGTTGCTCCAAGTCCTGTCCAACCCGGCCTTGGACACTTCCAGGGACCCAGGGGCAGCCAGAGCTTCTCTGGGCAGTCTGTGCCAGGGCCACACCACCATCACAGGGGGGAATTTTTTCCTAATTTTCATCACAAGGGTCCTTCTAAAAAACATTTTAAAACATTTCAAAATTGGCTGCAACTAGTGTAACTCTGTCCCTCATCCCTGGGCTGTGCATCCTGGTGCCTCTTTCCCACCAGCCAGCACTTACATGGCCCCAGCCCCACCTTAGTATCACCAAGGCCACCAAAAGGTTATCTTTCCATTGAATTATCTGCTGGCACTTAAGCAAGCAAAATGATCCAACCAGCCAAGGGCTGTGTGGTTACTTGCCCACAGCTGCAATAAGTGGGCAGGACTGAGAGACACCAGTATACATTAAGAGGAGGTCAACCACACCTTCATTCCTTGCTGCCCAGATTTCAAGCACCCCACTGAGCCCCAGAACAGCTATTCTGCACGATTCACACACACAAAACGCTTCTGCCTTGCACTCTGTTGTCACAGCAACTGAATACAAAGCAGGACTGTCAGCATGAAAGCCTTGGGTGGTGGAAGAAGAGAGAGGGGAAGCAGCAGAAGTGTAGTACAAAAATGGTCTGGAGATGCAGTACAGTTGCATGGCAAGTCTTGGAGCAGCTCCTGACAGAAAACTCAAGCCTCCACCAGCTCATCCTTATGGCTTACACTTCATTCTGGAGAATTATAGAACGGTTGGGGTTGGAAGAGATCTTTAAAGGCCACCTAGTCCAACCCCCTTCAACAAGCAGGGACATCTGCAAGTAGAGCAGGTGGCTCAGAGGCCCATCCAACCTGGCCTTGAATGTTTCCATGGTTTGGGCATCTACCACCTCTCTGGGTAACTTGTTCCACTGTTTTACCACCCTTATTTATTCCTTATATCTAGTCCAAATCAACCCTATTTAAGTTTAAAAACATCACCCCCCTTGTCTATCACTACACGCCCTGTTAAAAGGTCTGTCCCCACCTTTCTTATTAGTTCCCACTAAGTACTGAAATGAAGAAGTTTAATGATGGTTTGATTGTTTTACCGTGGTAACGTACCTCAAAAAAACAGCGGCATGTTCTTTAGGTACAATAATGAAGATGTTCCAGGAATTCCTTACCAATTATTTATTAATCCTTTTTTAATTACTGATTCAGAATGACCACTAATCTTTTCCAATAGGATAAGAATCTTCCCCTTCAAAACCTTTAAACATGCCTTTCTAAAGGATGCAAACAAAGCACACAGACCTAGGAATTACTGACTCTTTTAACTACTAATGCTTGTTTACACTTCAAAGCAAACCTCCACTACTAGAACTTCATTAATTAACCATTACCTCTATGACAAAAAGCATATGATGTTTCACTCCACAAACCATCATCGCTTGTACCAAAGGCTCTTTCTTCTCTGCAGGGAGATGCAAGAGAAAGGAAGTGGTTTCAGCATCTACCTCAGGAAGCAGGACAGATGGAAAGCCACCATGGATTTTTTTAATTATTTGTTTTTGAGGCTGTTCTTGTTTTATATCTGACAAGACACCTCGTAGTACCAGTGCAGCAACTGCCACTTCTTTCCCAAGGGCAGCCAAACATCATGTAACTTGATGAGGAACTGCTACACATAAGACATCTTTAACAGGTTCCATGCCTATTTGCCAGCCAAAACCTTTTGCAATCCATTACCATTTCTGGAGAGTTACCTCTGCTGAAAGTCAGCTTTAAGACGTCAGCAGGAAAAAAGCAAAAGTTGATAGATTTCAACTCTATGCATTAAAATAAGCTTCCCTTGAGTACAGCAACAAAAAACTTTGTTCCCTCAACAAAGCAAGACCAGAGACTGCTACAGGAATTCACACTCAATTTCTCCATTCACATTTCAGGCTCTTACCAGCAAATTTTTAAAGCAAGCCAGCACCCATGTCACTCCTCAGAGGTGCGTGACAGAGAACGTTTTACCCTGTTACACTAATCACACACAGAGAGCAGAGATGTGAATCTAACTCTCCACACTTTTATGTCCTCCATGGGTCCAATGGCAATACCAACTCATTTCCCGCTGGTCTCTTGTGGTTTCCACGAAGCCAAGAGCAGCTTTCTGCGGGGGGCCACAGGAAGCAGTGGAGTGCTGAGCACCGGGGATGCCTGGTCCAAGTAGCTGTGTGTTTGTTTGCAGGAAGGACAAATGCCAGCGGGGCTGCCAGCACTACTGTGAATTTCAAAGCCTCACGCGATTTAGCCAGGCACAGTTCAAACTTTCTGGTACGCAGCAATAAGACACAGATTAACAACTCCAAATTCTATCCCTTTGGTTGAACCACCTCTCTTCCCACAACCACTCTCTGTATCCCTGCATTCAATATCACTCCCATCGATGGGATCATCCTTTCAAAACACTTCATTCCCTCCCACTGCTTTCAAGTCAACTTTGACTTTTTCTGGGTGATAGCAATAAAGAAAATCTGGATTTGTACGATAGAAAGGCTGGAAGACAGGGTCCCTCCCACGCACAAGAACAGCATGTTGATATCCTAACACGCAGTTCACAAAAGAACATACCACAGTCCCGAAGTACAAAACAGACTGAATGGCTGACATGAAAGACGTGATAAATTCACAGACAAATGAACAAGGAGACATATTCAGTACAAGGTTTCACAACAGGAAGAACTGAGATTCCTATGAATGTTTTTAACCTTTTCCACATAATAGTTAGTGACACTGTCCAGGCAGAGATCAGTGTCAGACCACAGCACTGTTCTAACTGCATATCCAAATCCTTGATTAATTAACCATTAATTTGCTGAGTCCTTGATTAATTAACCATTAATTTGCTGAGTAACTACAACAAAACCAGAGCCATCTGTTTCAAGCGCACCACAAAACTAGCCCAGGGCCCTCCCAGACATAAGAGTTTTTATAAGGGCTGAACCCAAAGTTCTCAATCTCTGCTGGTGACTGTGGTGCTCACGAGCTGCCAGTGCCACAGCTGCACCATAGCTGCTCCAAGCAATTTTCAACACCATGGTGCTATGAATTATGATTAAAACATGACTTGTCATCAAAAAAACGTTACTGCCACGTTTTTGCTTGAACTTGCAGAAAATCAAACCACAGAAAGGCAACAAACCTGGCTTTGGGAATCCTGTGATATTCTTTCCCAGGGCTACCCCATGTACTTTCAGAGCCACAGAGAAATGCATTTTCCTGGAGAGTTCTACATGTATCCCTGGATACCAAATTAAAGATCTTCTAAGAGTGTCTCTTGGATTATTTTTTTATGAAACTGTGTGCTACGTGCTCAAAAACTGGTGGCAGTCTGCCAGGGAATTGAGAGAACCAACCTGGGGTGCAAAGGGGTGCCCCAAGTTCATGATTCACAGCTTTTTCAGCATTTCCCCAATAAGTTGTGGGCTTCTCCTGACACACCTCCTACATCTTACAAGAAACAGAAGTACAGGAAAATAAAGCTACAAGGAAATCTGTGGCAGAGAAAATACATCTTTAGTTGCTAACAGTAAAAAAGGCCCTTATTTCCTAAAAGTGCTACGAAGCTTTTGGAAAAGCTCATCTCTGTATCATTACTTCCAAAATAACCTGTACTTTGTTCCATAAGGAAATGGGGTTTAGCTGCCCCAGGACTGGCCCAGCTCACCCCTCTGCAATGTGGGCCAGCTCTTGGGAGGGACGGTGTGAGAAAGTGGCAGCGCACACACGGATGTATGCAGTCACTCTGCTTAGAAAGCAGAAGGGTGTTGACTCGTGTAATGTCAGTAATAAGTGAACTCATGCCTGCAGATGGAGGGCACAGAAGAGTCACCCTAGCACCCAGCAACTCTTTCAGCTCCTCCTGCAACCCCAGAAGAGCAAGGCAGGGACAGGAAGAGCAAGTAGGGCAAAAACTAGATTTCATGAAGTAGACATCGCACGATGATAGTGGGTCCTTGCTTTATTTAGAGTTCACATTTCACTCTGGCAGCAGCACCGGCTCTGCAGCAGCTGCCCCATCCCTGCAGCCTCCAATCTCTTTACTCCAAGCTTTTAATATCTTCTTCACAACTCTGCTGGGAATGAACAGTGACAAACATTTGTTTTTATGACAAAAAAAAAAGGCGTCAATTGAGGAAAACTTGTAACTGCCCTTTGATGAGAGGTTCCCATCCCCCCAATCCTTAACACAGGCAAGATGAGAAAATACAGAAAAATATTGACCATTTAAGGATTTTGAACTTGCATTATATTTCTCAGTCTGACCAAAATGAAACCACCAGCACCTTGTCTGTAGATATGTATAAAGCAGTGAGTGTATGAGGGCAGCAGCAATGCTACCCAGACAGGTCAAGGCTGCTGCCAGGACTAGAACTATGGGAGATGTCAGCTAAATAACCTCATCCCAGGAAGGGGGTAACCTTCCCAAACTGCAGAGCCCAAGAACGTCTCAGTAGCATGAAAAGAGGAGTGGGAAGGAAGGGAAGCCCAGAAAGACTGCAAGGAGCTTCAGGAAGGAGAAGAAAGGGAGAAGGGGGACAGAAAACACAAGTAAATCAAACAGGAGATCTGCAAGCTTTGAGCAACCACAGACTTCAGCAACAGGTTCTTAATAAGTTCATCAAGTAGATTCAGCGTTGAGAAAACCCTTGTCCTATGTAACTTCAGCCAGGATAGCAGGAGCCATGAGACCCAGGAAAGCAGCCAGCAAAAGCAGAGGAAGCAGCAGCTGGAAAGGAAGCATCAGCTGCTGTCATACAATAAAAGGAGGCTGCTGGGCCAAGCCCAACCCCTCGACAACACCGTCAGGAGCAGGAGAGAGGGAGACTCCTTGGATCCTCACAACCCATATTTTTTCAAAAGCTGAGAGGCAAGGGCAGCCTGACCAGGGCTGCTCCCCAGGGACCAGCCCTGCAAGCTGCTGGGAAGAAAATCCCATTGCAATATCCCACCGGATGGGAGCATGTGAAGGACCACAGATTAAAGGACTACAGATGAAAGGACTATAAATAACCATCATAATCAGAGCTGACCACACAGGTCCCAGGACAAGAACACTTTCTTTTCTCTCAGTCAAATAGTCCCACTTAAAACTGACATCAAGAAGCATTATGGTACTTTTTCCAGATGGGACTTATTTTTCATTCCACTCATCTCAGTAAGAGATATGCCCAATACAAACTGAGCCTTTCAAAGCACATGACGTATACTCCACAACCTTGTAAATACAGTATAAGAAGGCATCAAGAAAACAGCCCCTTCATTCCTCTTGAAGAGGTTCAATGCAACCATTTCCTTAAAAAGACTCCAAGACACATTATCTTTTAATTCAAAGACAAGAAAGATTCACCTTCCTGAAACAAAGTATACAGGGAAGGGAAAGAATATATTTTTTAAAAGTTAAAAAACAACCTGTTGAGCAACCCTGATGTTTTCCCCTCACCAAAATAAACCAAATCAGTCCAAGTGCAACATGCTGCACAAGCAGCTGCTCACTGAGGAAGGAACAAGGTCTTTTCTGATGCCAAGTAGGTTGAGCTATAAAGTAGGCTTTGAAAAAAAACTCGCAAGAAGAAAGCAGAGTGCTTTGAACTGGGCTGGTGCCAAGCCCAAACCCCACAGTGCTCCCTCAGCCTTGGAGTACCCAAAGGAATGAGCATTTCAGGCAACTCATTGGGAATCCAAGGGCTATCCTGTGCAGCCAGCCACTGCCCATTTGAACACGTGTGCTGAACAACCTCTGTTATCATGCAGGTTTAAATATTTGGTAAGTTTAAAGGGGTTTGGGATGCTTTTTAAGAGGTGATCTTTCCATTAGAGAGGGTTAAGAGGTCACGTCTGCCTGCTTTCCACTTCATGCCAGGTGCCACTCCTGAAGCCATTCAACAGTTGCCTTCCCACAGGAGCATCTCAAGCCCCTCAGGATGAAATAGCCTTTTACCTTGTTCTCCTGTAAAACACAGGATCCACTACAAAGCCAAGTCAGATAAACAGTTCTTCAAACACACCAAAGTCTGTAGCAAAAATGAGAACACTGCAGAAAGCTGAGCCAAGAACTCACAAACACTGGGTCTTTTTCAAGTTCTCAATCTCTACAAACACCTTAGAAGTCTTCCCCTTCCCCCACAAAAACACCAAACTCCCAGGTACAAATAAGCCCTCCAGCTCCCTGGAAATGTACCTCCCCTGTACAAGATGGTACTAGTGTACCTACCAATGGAAAAAAAAAAAGTCCAATAATAGTTTTTGGATACTATTTCTAAAAGGTGAAATTTTGAAATTCTCCATTGCTGAACACAGCTGTGTTGTGTCAGAACTGCAGGCATGATTACCACTGGGAACAGCTCTTTGATGACTATCACACTGGAATATCTAAAACAAGTAGAAGCATGGAAACCAAAAGTGCTTTGCCGCCCAGTTTCAAAACAGAATGCTGAAGACCAATGAATAACAGATGAAGAGGCTGATGGGGATCTGGGTTTTTTTTGGTGAAAGATCTCTCAAATAGGGCTGGGTTGGTAGAAAAAAAGATTGCAAATGGAGGCATTCTTTAAATTTAAATAAAATTACCTTGTTATTTCAGATCCTTTTACAGCTGATGAGTTTTCACCGTTTTCCAAGCTTCTACATGAGAAAAATTCCTAGAAATTATTATGTTTTATCTCAAAAGTACCTAAAAGCCCACCAAGGCTACCAGCAGCTTTCACCTTTAGTCTGGCAGGCTACAAAAGGCAGCTTCTCCTCTCCAGTATTCCTGGCCCTGTTTGACAACTGCACATGTCTACTAGCAGCAGCTCTCTAATCTCATGCTGGTTTGTTAGCAGCTGTCATGAAGCTCTCATCAATGCTGATGTGACAGTCAACATCATCAGCATACTACTAAAAACCTGATGTTACCCATGGAATACTGTGGACAACGAGAGCAATCTCCAGTACATTCTTTGGAAACAGCTAAGAGATTATCCTAATATTACAAAGAGTTTCAAACACAGCAGCCACATTCATCCCTGACTTAAAGGCTGTAAAACTTGATTTGAGACTCACAGGGTTATGCTGGAGGGGGGAAACCATATTCCTTTCTGTGTGGTGGGAAAACAGACTCAGCAAGATTTCTGCAATTTATTGTAAAATCATGAAACTCGTGTTATTTTCTGATCAAAACACACCATGGTAGCCACCAATACACAAGATCTCATAGTTAAGAGATATGTAATAGCAGGTTGGAATGGTTCTTCGCAGGCCAGAGCTTACATGGGGGGCAGCAGCCCAGGCTGAGTTTCCAAAGGTTATTACGGACCAGGGATAGTGACTTTAGATGTGATGTGAACTGGCCAGTGTAACCCCACATCCCAGTTAATCCACGGCAAGAACATGGAGCCAGACAGTAAAATCACTCAGCATAGCCTCACCAGTGGCGGTGAGCATTGAATTAGGGTCCCATAACACAAGCGGGAGGTCTCAGCCAGACAAAGGTGGCAAGATTAAGGATAGTGCTCACAGTCTGGTTTTTAAGAATTATGGTGAATCCAAGATTCAAGTTTCCCATCCCATCCATCTGCACTGGAAATTCCCTTCTCTAAGTGTTGTTTCCAGAACAATCCCGTTTTTCATTTCCGTGGGAAGTGGCAGCCTGGGATTTTCACTTGCAGTCTCAGAGAGGACACAAGAGCCTCCCAAACCCTCGGGCTACAAGAGAAATGCCACCTAATAAGCCAGAAGCTTTTCAGCACGCTAACAATTCTGAGCAGCAAACAGTTTCGAAGGTTTAAACCTATAAAAGGAACCGTTTCAGTGTGTGAAAACCTGTGATCATTTCTTCTACCAACTCAGGGCAAGCACCACAAATAGCAGCTGGTTTTGCAGCAAAATACCACACAGTTCCAGCTCTCTCCACCCCCCAAAATAAGTGCTCTGCCACGTATAGTATTCCCAAAGGTGCCATGCAGTGGCATCAGCATCCCGAGACAAAGTAGGAGAAAAACCTGGGAATTTAAAGTGTATGCAGGAAGTGATATCTTTATATAACTGCACTGAACAACTACTGGCCATTAAAAGCCCGGCTCTCTTCAGTACTCGTGTTGAAACCTGCAAAATATAAATCAAGCCTTTTCGAGACCAACTAAAATAGCGTAGCATCTCCCCCAGGGCTCCACAAATACCACAGCGAAGCCCAGGCTCCTGACACACCCTGAACACTGGCCTTGGAGGCGGAAATGCTCTCCCAACGCCTTAATTAATTACCACGCTCTGAGTTTTCAAATTGCAACTATGCTAGGCAAAGCTTCATGTGCATACATCCTGCTTGCTTGCACTCGGTTTTACCACGATGGTTCCCTAAGGAAAGCAGCAAACCGCAGCCTCATAAAGCTTTAATGAGATAACTGGCAAACCGAGGGCATCACTGCACCGAATAAAACAGAGCAACTGCATCCCAGTGGTATAGACTACCTACTTGATTTAAGTCACATTTTATAGCTTTCCCTTCTGAAAAAAAGCCACCAGTTTTCTGTACTAACTCAAAAAAACCTCTTGTCTGCTAAAAACAAGCCAAGGCTGAGCACAAGAACTGGCAACTCGCCTGGGTTTCCTAGTAAATGCCTTCAAATGGCAGTCATGCCCCAAACCACGCTTTGGCAGCAAAGTATATATAACCGAGCATCATCGCTCTCCTCAGAGCCAAATAAAGGACTGAGTGGGTAGAAAAGGGGGAGGTAAAGGAGACAGGCAATTCATTTATTTAGCAACCGAAAGCTTTTGCAAGTTTTTCTTTATCTTATATATGCAAGGCACCATCCAGCTTGGTGATATGACTTTCCAGGCTGGTCTATAGTAAGGATTTCAAGAGCCGACATGTTTTTGACCAAGGCAACCAGCAATTTCATCTTTCTCCTTGAAAGGCAGCCTACCAGAGGGCTGTCAGCAAACACAGCACCAAACACAGACTCCTCTTCTGAGGCAATGACAGAAGAGGGAAGAATTGGTCTTTTCTGCCTTCCAGACAGTCCTGAATTCATAGCTGAGACCACCAGCATCATTGGTCAAGCACATCTGGACACCATCCCTGCTGAGATGCAGTGGACAGTCTCCTGCCCCAGGAATGCCAGACTGGACTGCTCCAAGCTCACAGGCTGCTGAAAAAAGCATGGCTGCTCTCAGTGGAAATGGAGTCACCCCATCACAGAACAGCCAAAAGCATGCTGAGGAGGCTGCCTCTTTGTCCGAGGAACAAAACACTGGGATCACAATAGCTGAAATCAAGAGATCTGGCCACAAAGTAAAAGTGGTGGGGAAAAATGAGAGGTGGCTCTAGCAGAGTTGCTTGGGAAGGATATACAAAGGCACATGTAGAAGTGGATAAAAAAAGGTGTAGAAACAACAGAAAGCACACAGAAATTAGAGCTGCAGAAGGAAAGAGTGAGAATCTGCTCTGAGAAATTATATGACATCTGAAAAAATGCAAACCTTTGCCCCAGCAAGAGCACCCAGCACCAAAAAATACTCCATGTTTTCCCCTTCTTGCAGTATTCAAGGGAGCATCTTTAACAACGGCTTTGTTTCTGTGTGTCAAGGGTCTAAACAGCAATGCTGTGCTCAAGCGTATGCACATGAAGCACTGGGGAGATGCCAGAACAATCTCCCAATTCCAATGCTCCCAAGACAAGCAAACAGCACAGACTGTAAAAATAATGAGACACTCTGGCTTCAAAAAAGCAGCAGACAACACACTATAAGGCATTGGCTTCCATCTTCTATTTGAAAGCTGGCACCGCTGCCCCAAAGTTCCTTATTTTAGGAATATATGGGAACATAGTGGGAGAGCAATGTTCAAAGAAAAAATAGTTTGGCTGGGTCAAGTCTAAAGCAGTAATAATTCTGAGGAAATGGAAAATGGGGGAAGCCAAGCAATACTTTTAAGAAAAGTGGAAGAAAGGACACAGCAGTGCTCTCCCTTATTCTCACTCACCAATCTAACTATCCAGACACCACCCTGTGAACAGGTTCAGCTCCCCCTTCTCCTGATTTACAGCTGCAAATTCATGTTTCCAGGTCTCTTACTTAGGAGGCCTTAATACTCTCTTACACAAAGAGAAATAGCCTTTATAACTCCAGATGTTTCTGGTGCAGGGAGTACCTCGTGCATTGGTAATTACCCCAATTCCCCTCTCCCCAGGGAGCACCCTAACCTCTGGACACAGATCTCATCTCCAGACACTCCCAGGATCTGAGCCCTTAATTCAGTAGCAGTGATCTGTGCTGTATTTTTCTGTATCAGGCTTTGTGCTGGCAACTAGCCCCAACTAAAAACTAAAGTTTTTTAACTTGTTTTGAACCACAAATTGCAAGAAGATTCAAAGAAATCCACATTCACATGTTGGCAACAGACTTGCAGTTCTTATTGACCTTTTGCAGGCCCTTCTGAAATGTTAATGCTTTTCAACCTGGACTGAACATCACTGGACATCTCAAACTGCCAAAAAACTCAGCACAGTGCAGCATGTGCATGAAACCCAGAGCTGATGCAGCTGGTCCTGACTAGGTGCAAAGCAGCACTAACCATTCAGGATACCAATGCTTTCAGAAATGAAGGTGATTGCAGTATCAAATAAGGATACAGGTCTGAGCACAGAGCTTAATCCTTGAAGACCGCGCACAACTAAGTGCATGAAAGTGCTTTGTGTCCCAGAATGCCTTTATGTCCTACTGAGTAGGTAAATACTTGTCAAGCTCTTTGCCTCTTTCTCTTAGTGATGTCAATAATTAAGTGTTCCACAGACCATAGTGCCTGCAGGCACACAGAACCCAAACGCAGCATCCAGCAGCTCACTCAAACAAAGATGGTTTGAAAATCTCACAAAAGTAGGGAAGAGCAGTGCTGAAGAGTAGTTTGGGGCATTTTAAGTTAAAAAGGCTTATCAGTACTCAACAGCTCTTCAACCTGCCATGAACTCAGCAATACAGGGAGTCAAAAAGCAGGCGTGCAGAGAGGTTAAAGCTTCCCTATTGATCATCTTAAAACCAACTTCTCCACCACAACCATGCCCACAACAAGCTTCTGATTCTTAAAAGGCTTTATACTAAAATTATGCCACCCAAAAACTTAACTAGGCAATATCAGACCAAAAAAACCCTCAAATATATCAAAGTCTGCCAGGCAGCTTCTGTTTTAAAGTTGCACTCTACTCAAAAAACATGGCAAAGCAAATTCCAAAAGCTCCAGGAGCCTGCAAACAAACCCAGAACACAAGTGGAAGTGTTGCAATGCTACAGTATTTCAAAGATGCAGTTGTTTTCAGCAAAGAAATGTGTGCATTTCTTCAAAGCCCAGGACACAGCACACTGCTCTCAGTACTTTAGAAATACACTGTTTTTCAAAGAACACCCATATACATATGAAAAGCCAAGGACAGCAGTAATACAGATGAGTCTATAAGTTTTGCCTTGATAATGAGAATTACAATAATTCTTACTAAAAAACAAGCTGAGATCAAATCTTAGCTTTCCAGGAGTCCTGTATAAAAAATTCTAAATATACAAAGAAAAGAAGATAAAGAGGCCTTAGTGACGACCTCTCTTTATCAGGACAATTAGATATGCTTGTGTGGTATATTTATCTTGACACTCCAAACACAAAGAAACACTTTAGGGCAGAGAAGCACTCCAGGCTTCTGGGGCACATGGACTTACTCATCATTAGACCCCTGGTACAGAACTCAGTGCCATCGACTCCATCTCACCAATGCAGGTGGGAGCTCTCACAAGATCAAGCTCTCCTAGCCCTAACACCTTTTTTTCCCTTGAATTACACTGTTATTGATGTTAAACTTAATGCTCAACAGCTGCTCTTGATTAGAAGCTATGAATGGCTGCAGTTTAATATTTTCTTTAGTATTTACTTGATTCAATGACATGAGGATACAAGCTGTGGTTACAACTTTCTGTTGGCTGGCTTATCTTCCAGTTCTAAATTATTACCCTTCCTCCATGTCACAATAGCTTGAATAACTGAATGAACAGAAAAGAAAAGCCCGTCCATAAAACAAAGTGAAGGCTAAAATACTTTATCCCAAAGGAACCTCTAGAACTGACAGCTATTCAGAAAATTCACCTTTTTTTCGACTGTTCAGTTCAGCAGTAATGCTGGCTGTTGACACACCTAACCCACCCAGCAATTAAAGGACAAAGTTACCTCGGGGGTAGGAGGACATACAGCAGATGTGCCCTTGCACACCTATTTCCCACAGTGCCTGCCACTTTTCAAACCAACATCTCCCACCTGGATCCCAAGCTTGTTGTCCGGAAAATTCCACAATCCAACCTTGAGCTTGGCTGCACTGGGTTACCAGTTGGACTTATTCTTAAAGGTCTTTTCACAGAATCATAGAACGGCTAGAGTTGGAAGGGACTTTAGGCTCATCTTGTTCCACCCCCAGCCATGGGCAGGGACACCTTCCACTAGCCCAGGTTGCTCCAAGCCCCATCCAACCTGGTCTTGGACACTTCCAGGGATGTGCCCACTTCTCTGGGCAGCCTGTACCAGCGCCTGACCACACTCGCAGGGAAGAATTTCTTCCTAGTATTTTTCCAAACTAAATGACTCTATGATCCCTGGTGCACAGGGTGGCACATGATCACTGCAATCTCCTCCACTTTCAGCTGCCTTTGGCAGTGCCGCCTCTCCTCTCACAAACCAACAGCACCTCCAACACAGACTGCAATGGAGCAACCCCTGCAATATTCACTGGAGAATGTTGAAAATCAAGTCTACCAAGCACTGTTGGGCAGATGTGAGTAAGCCATCAGCTGAGAGGTGAAGAACCAGCACAGGGACAGAGCCCTGGCTGAGGACATCCCAACACAACTGAGGAGTGCAGCCAGCCTTGATTTAGACCTGGTGAACATGGCTGGGGACCTGTAGAGCAGGGATTCACTGACAGCCCCTGAACACCGGACCACCTGGGGCCTGGTTATTGGCACTCTCCCAGGCAAGGCCCGGCAATGCCCAGTGTGCAGGCAGCCTGTCAGCCCAGAATCACAAAATGGGGCAGGTTGGTGGGTCATCTGGTTCCACCTCCCTGCTCAAGCATCCTGTGTCCATCCCCAGAGCACATGGCACAGGATTGTGTCCAGAGAGGTCTGCAATATTGCCCATGAGGACGACTCCATACCCTCTCTGGTCTCTGTTCCAGTGCTTGGCCACTGCACAGGAAAGAAATTCTTCTTCATGTTCAGGTGGAACTTCCTGGGCATCCATTTCTGCCCACGGTCTCTTGTCCCATTGCTGGGCCCCAGGGAGCAGAGCCTGGTTCTTGCTCTGAGCTTTCGCTGAGGACAGGGACAGAGAGGAATGAGGGCCCCTCTCAGCCATCTCCTCTCTAAGCTGAACAGTCCGACCTCCTTCAGCCTTTCCCTGTGAGAGAGATGCTCTCCATCATTTCCAGAGTCTCTGCTGGACCTGCTTCGGGAGCTCCACATCTCTCTTTTCCTAAGGAGCCCAGACCTGGACACAGCATTCCAAATGTGCCTCACTAAGCCTGAGGACAGGGGCAGGATCAGCCCTGGAAGAGCTGACCATGTTTGTCCTAACACACCCGAGGACACCACTGTGCCCAGGGCATGCTCCTGGCTCATGGACAGCTCGTTGTCCACCACGACCCCCAGCACTTCTCCGCAGAGCTGCTCTCCAGCAGGTCACCCTCAGCCTGAGCTGCTACCTGGGCTTACTCCTCCCCTGGTGCCCTCACCCCCTCCCCGTCCTTACCCAGGTGCAGGGTGAGGTTGACGGCGGTGGGGTGTTGCACGCCGGCCAGCATTGTGCGGCTCTGCCACCAGGTCGCGTCGGCTGGGCTGTTGTAGTCGGTGAGGAAGGCGGCGCCGTGGCTCAGGTGCGGCTGGGCGGCGTCGCAGAGGTGGCAGGACTGAGTGACACCGGTGACCCCGGTCTGCACGCAATACTCCTCGGCCGGTGCCCCGCACGTGTGCGTGGCCAGCACCGTGGCGTTGAACGCCGCGTTCACGAACTCGGGCATACAGCGCTGCGCCCGCCCGCTCCGCTCCTCCGCGCACTCGTCCATGGCGCCGCCGCACCGCGTGGGCACCCACAGCCACAGTACCCACAGCCACAGTGCCTGGCGCTCGCCGCCGCCCCCCATGGTGGGGCTGCGGGAGCCGGCGGGGGTACGGGGGAGGTCGCTCGTTCGCCAAGTGCCGCCGCTCCGCACCGACCGCGAGCTTGGACAGCCGAGGCCTGGCAAGGTTGGGCGAGGCTGGGCGGGGCGGGCGCGGAGCAGGCCGGGAGCGGAGTCCCGCAGCGGAGCGAAGCTGAAGCCACTCCCTTCTCGCGGAATGTGCCGGCTTAAAGGGGCGATGGCGGGTGTGGGGTCGCTCCCAGGGGATGGGGGAGGTTTCTTGCCCTCGCCCTCAGGGCAGCGCAGGAATCGGTACGGGAGTGACCTGGGACTCTCAGCGCCTCCGCACCGGCACAACCCGCAAAGCTGCCCCTTTCACACAATCGTAGAATCATTCCGGTAGGAAAAGACCTCCAAGATCATCGAGTGCAGTCTTTCACCGTTCCCTGCCTTGTAAACCAGACTGCAACCCTGAATGCCGTGTCGAGTCGTTGCTTGGACGCCTTCAGGGATGGGGCCTCCAACACCTCCCTGGGCAGCCCCTTCCACTGTCTAATCACCCCTTCTATGAAGAAATTCTTCCTAATGTTCAACCTGAACCTCCCCTGCTCACCTTGTGCCCTTGTCACTTTTTCACTGGGACAGTGTCCTGTCACTTTTTCACCGGGATAAGGCGCCGACCCCCTCTGGCTGTCCCCTTCCTGTCAGGGAGTTGTGGAGAACCAGAAGGTCCTGAGCCTCCTTTTCTCCAGGCTGAGCCCCACCAGCTCCCTCAGCTGCTCCTGGTGCTCCACACCCTTCCCCAGCTCTGTTCCCTTCTCTGGACACACTCCAGCCCTTCAATGTCCTTCCTGAACTGAGGAGCCCAAAACTGGACACAGCACTCAAGGTACCTCAACAGTGCCAGGTATAGGAGCAGAATCACTTCCTTGGTTCTGCTGGTCACACTCTTTCTGATTGCAGGTGCCACTAGTCTTCTTGCCCACCTAGGCACACACTGGCTCATGTTCAGCCAGCCGGCTGTTGAACACCACCACCAGGTCCTTTTTTTCATTTAAATGCTTTTCATAGGGGGAAAAAAATGTTTCTTGAGAAATGTGAGAAAATTGATTGCAGGTTGCCAGGTAGGCTATGCCAAACCTGGATGGTTTGTGCCATCCAAGGGCATGACCCTAAGCAGGGGACCCAGCTATTGAAATTTTTAATGAACTTTTGGTTATTTCCCTACCTTAACCCAGATCTTTCTGTTGCTTAGAGGCATCAGCTCTGTCAGACCTTGCCATGATGGCTTTTAGCTATCCTAAGATCTCCCTGTGACTTTTCAGGTTGAGGAATTATGTAAAGATTGTATAAAATCCAGGAATCCTGTAAAGCCAAAATGTCTCTGCCCATGGCAGGAAGTTGGACTTGAAGACCCTTAAAAGTCCTTTCCAACTCAAACCATTCTATGAATCTATAAAACTGCTTTTACAGGAGAAAGTGCCTCCAGAAGCCTTCTCAGTAAACAGGAAACTACTCCTCAAGACAAAATTGATAGGGAAGACAAGGAAAGGCTTTGTAAACTTGGTTATATCCCGAGAAAGCCTGAATGCAGCCTGTGGCTGAAAGAACTGAAAAAAATACAGTCTGTTCTGGGAAAAAGTGCACATTGTTGTTTTAAAGTAAACACATGTATCCTACAGAAGTCCTTGCATTTAAGAGCCTGAGACAGACCGTTCACAGACAGACAGACCGAAAAGGTCTGCACAGCACATACTGGTCAGCAAGCCTAGAAATTATCCTGCTGCTGGGAGATGTTGTTATTACATTTGTGGTTGTTATTACACATCAATGTGGTGATTCCTCTTTTTGCCTCCCCACAGAGCGCTAAGCTGGCCATGGTGAGAATGTCTGCGCCGAGAGTTCTCCGGGCACCCCCAGTGCCAGCAGAAGGGACACCAGCAGAGGTACAGAGTCACCACTGCCTCGCTTCCCCCACTTTTCCTCCTTTTCTGAAAACAAGACATCTGTTGTGAAAGCAGTGCTGAGCTGATGCCATCAGGGCAGAAGCTCTGAAAACAACATCCTGATGGAGCTCCTCAGGTTCAGCAACAGCCTGGCTGGTGCCTGCAGCTGAGAGTGGACACGGCAGGATAGGCAGCAAGGAAGGCACATGGAACAAACAGCTCGATGTGAAGAAGGCAAGGATCAGTATAGAGGTGAGAAGAGGGCAGGGACTCCAAGCAGGATCAAAGGGTGTTGCCACAAATCCCTAACAGTGACGCAATAAGATCATCTGTCCATATGCGGGAGGTTCCCATAGATAATGAAAAAAATCAGGTTCATGCAACATTCTTGGGTTTAAAGATAGTCAGTCTTAGTACCCAAACCAAATAATTTACTTGAGTTTTGTAACTTTTCAGTTTCCAACATTTTGAAGTACCTATATAGCACTGTGCTCCACAGTTTATTTAAAGTTCTCCCTGACATGGGAGTTCTCCTTTTCATGGTACTGATTCTAATAAATCCTGACAAAGAGATATTTGCTGATATTTACAATTTGCTATCAAAATCCACTTCATACTCAATGCAATTTCACCTTAACATACATGTTTAAGACACTCTGACAGATCAAATGATGCAGTTATATTTCATTCAGTAAACCTACACTCATTTAACTGAAACCAGAATTAAATCTCATATCCCTGTGAGGACATGATTTGTGCTTCTCTTTTCCTTTTTAACCTACCGAAATAATCTATCAAAGCATTAAGATATATTCCCCTTAAACCCATTTTCTTCCCAACATAGAAAAAAGCATCCATGTATAAAATAACTGTGCCTTAAAAGCACAGAACCTGGAGAACTTCTGTGACTTTGCAATGCTTACAGGGTGAATAATAATAAAAATACATTAGTAAAAAAATTTTTACAACTGGTAACTCCCCTGATGCAGAGTGAGTCATCCTGTGTGGCAGGAGTGGCCTGGAAGGAAGGACGGACAGACTGTTTGATAGGATGGACACCTACAGTTAACCAGGTGTAAAGTAAGGGTATTTGTGGATAAGGTTCATGTCTCTGCTGGGCTCAGACACACATATTGACTGTAAGTTAATTGTTACTGTATGTTGGCTGTTGAAATGGGTATGTTCTTACTTCAGTTCTTTTTTGACATACACAGATCGGGTTAAATGATTGAGAACAATTGGGGAGAGAGTAAGAACAAATAGAGGAATTGCAAAAAAGGAAAAGCAACATAAAAACCTTTTAGGGAACAGCTTTTATAAAAGCAACTCTTACAGGAAATTCTGTCAGCTCTCATAAGGCCAGAACTCCCAAGGCTGGCAGTCTCACTCTTAGAATAGACCCCTTTTAGGAAGAAGGAAAAAAAAAGAAAAAGAAAATCAGTGTTTTCTTATAGTCTATAATCAGTAGTATATATCAGTATCTATAACTATAATCAGTGTTTTCAATAAAAAAAAAATTGCAACAATGTTGTGTGTGCCCACAAGGAAGATGAAATAATTCATCAGGAGCACTGTTGGCCTCTGTCCTTCTATAGCAGCTCAAAACACGTGCTAGCACACCTATGCACCAAGATATTTGACCCATTTGGGGCTTGAGAGGTCCAGAATGTTTTTCGCAAGAGTCACGAGGCAGCACTCATTTTAATTTTCAGTCTTCCCATACTGGTGTATCATCAGCATTGTTCAAGACAATATGGATGCATATAGGAAAGGAAAATGCTAAGGAAAAACTCAGAAATTTCAGACTGTGATAGCAGACCTTGGTTGCTCCATGTGTGTCAATTATTAAAGTAGGTAAAAGTAATGCCCACAGAGAAAAAAACCCTGCTTTTGCTAATAAAAGTAAATAGATAGTTTTAGGATCCCCAAATTAAAACTGTTGTACACCCCAACATTTCATTACCAGTACACAGATGTCAGTGTACACTAAAAAATGAAGGACAGAAAAGCCCCGTGCTCGCCATCAGCCTCATAGAGTTATCAGCCAGCAGAGGAGCCACCCAAGTAAGCTTAGGAAATGTCACTTGTCATAATCTGGCTGGTTTGGGCAATATAAGAAGTTTTCAGCAGCTTCCTGCCTTGCTCTCTGTCATGCAGGGGCTTCCCGCCAGCCCCACTACTTTTCTCAGCAGACACAATCAAAACAACCGTAATCGCAGCAGACATCCACCCGCCCCAGCGACCAAACAGCCAAAAAGACCTAAAAGAAAGCAAGTCAGGAGATCCACCAAAGAGTCAGGGCAGAAGAGTCAAAATTGAGAAAGGCTGGGTGATAAAATTCCGATTTTTTTACAGGTGGATGCAAAAAAAACCCTCTGCAGTCACCAGTAGTGCACTGGGGACTAACGCAGCATAGGATTGCTGTCACAATGTATGAGATATGCAATTTTGTATTAAAATAGGGCTGAAAGCCATCCTGCTTGGGAGTAATTCTTCCACAATCAAGGACAGGTGTTAAATGAAATTGTTTGGTAAATGGCCTGAGGCATTCACAATTAGTACAAATACAGAAAAAGTCAGACAACAAACTAGTTACTAAATATTTGCGTCGCATCGTGATTTTATGGAAGCAGAAAGTTACTGTAATGTTATGAATAGATCTGAAAAACAGAAGCTATTAGCCATGAAAGCAGAAGGTGTTTCATAAAATGGTTTATTTAAGTTTGACTTTCTTCATCACTCTTTTGCAGAATGTCCTAAATAATCTTGTACAGCAACTGTGGGTTGCTTTACAACCCCAAATCTGTTCATGGGAGGTAAGCTGCTTCTTTACAAAGGTCTGCAAACCATGGAGAAAGGAAAGATGTAAGTGGATTATTTTATCTCTTTTCTCAAGTGGGTCTGGGATGTAGCCTCATTTTCTCTTCTTAATGGTGGGAAAAAATGTGCTAAAACAAAAATAAAACATGAAAGGCCTGTGCAGCTTTTCGTCTTCCTATTATGGATTCAAATACAGCCCATCCTTTTAACTTTTGTCATGTATATAAACTGTAATCTTTTATTCCTAACAGATAAGATTTATATATTTTATCTTTGCTCCTTGTTTTTATTCTGCCATGTAGCCCTGTGTGGAATTTAATCAAACACATCTTACAGTCTGCATTAGACTGTGGCAGTAACATCAGGACCCAGGCCAACCCAAACTATATTCTCTTCCCCTCTCCAAGCCCTCCCCTCACCTGTCCCATACCTTTCCCATGGAGAAAGAGACATGCATGGATAGGTGCGTTCAGCCTTGAAACATCCAGTGGCTCTCTCGGAGAAGAGATTTTCCTCAGCATTTCTTTTCCCTTTCCTTCTTCCTCCCATTCTCAGACAGAACACCAGCACTGCATGGATGAAAGTGCACCAGGGGAACTGATTAGATTTATTTCTGTATGGTATTAGATTTAAAGTATAGAGATGCTAAATTCTCTGAGAATCTTGCCACCATCATCCTTGCACTACAGGGTCCACTGGTGGATTCTCTGCCACGAAAAAATTCCAGCAATATTTAGGTTTCCAGCATGATCATGAAGTTTTCTTTGTAAAGAGCAGGACTCATTTACCCAAATCCATTTGGATAATGCCCGAGTCCTGTTCTTCACTGAAATGCTTGGCTAAACAAATCCTTCACATTCATGAGCTGGGGCTGTTTACACTACACCTAAACATTCTCAGTGAAGCTATCTTCCAAGCCTGATAAAATGCATCCCAGAAGGTAGTGCGTGTATTAGAGATGGTCATGAGTATCTCACCATGTAGGATGCGTGACCACAATGAAGTTGTTTAACAACTTCCTGGCTTTCCAGCAGAATTCCCAAGATTGTTTCAACAGAAAGCTGGCTAACTTCTGTCGAGTAACAACAGGGATGAAATTTTCATCCCAGTCAGTTCTGTATAGTTTATGGTCTCAGCCTGTAGCAATCCGAGATAGTTGCTAATATGAGTTGATGGCAAAGAGGCAAGAAGGGCTTTTGTATGGGTTCTACAGAGATGTTTATTCTAGCTGCGTATGTGGAGAGTTCAGTGACAAAGATGAACTCCATGGGAAGGGTTCATGTTTAAGTATGGGGGGAGGTAGCATCAGGGACTAATCATTTGGGGGCAGGGGGCAGTACTCAGGTGGGGTTAGGGTATGGGAGCTAATGGGGAAATAGAGGAGGGTGGCTGAGGAACAGAGGTCTGTGGGGGGAGTAGGAACACTCTGGAACAGGGATGGGGCAGGGGGCCAACGGGGCTGACTGAGGGAGCAGAACAGGAGTACATTAGCATAACAGAACAGGATATCTTGTGAGAGAAGCTTTTTGTGTCTTCTTAATTTGGGGAATCCTCTCAGGGTCTTTCCCTTTCAGGGAGTCCTCGGGGACCCTTGTGTGGCAGGCTCACCGACCTCCACAACTCCCCCTTTCTGTATTTGTTAAGAAGGTTTTTCTTAAGGATTCTAAAATTAAATGTTTGAAGCAACCGAATAAACACAAAATGACAAAAACAATCAAAAGCACCCATAAGACAATTTTTAAAAAGGATGCAAGCCATCCCTTGAGTGTCTAATATCCGAACAGATCTTCTGGAGCGTCTCAAAGCTGGCAGGAGGGAGGCGGGGCTCTCTTGGCACAGTTCATCAGGAAACTGAGTCAGGAGAGGGTTTCCTCGGCAGGGACTGGTTCTCTGCTGGCTGTTAACAGTGTGGTCGGCTGTGACTGAGTCTGTACAAGGTAGTGTGGGGGTGGTGTGCCTGTTGGGACTCTAAATAGAGATTGTTAATTCTTAAGAAAAAGGTTGTTACTTTAGGGGGCTTTTCTTTCTTTCCCTAGCCTGTCTTTCACGGCATCATCTGCCAATCAGTCTTGCCATGACTATAATTTCATTAGCAGTGAATTGTGATGTTCTATCATTTGTAAAACCCTTCATTTCTTCATACACGATGGCTATTGAGAGCAACCTTGGTTCAAGTGTCTCCCTCATTACAAGAGCCCACCTTTGTCAGTCTGATGTTCTTTAAGCCTAGTTTTCATGAACTTTCCTTTGCTTTTCAAAAACAAAAGAAAAAACAGTGTCTGAGAAACTCCATATTCTTTTAGATCTTTCTTTTTCCTGTAAAAAACCTGTCATACCTTGTATACTTTATGCACTTAGCCTAAAGTCTCTCTTAGCCACTAGACTCATCCAAGGTCAGCTCAACCATCTAATGGAGGAGGCATTCAAGGAGACATTCAAGGTCAGTCTGGACAGGGCTCTGAACCACTTGATCTAGTGGACAGTATCCCTGCTCATCATCCCTGCTGATCCCTGCAGGGGGTTTGGATTAGATGGCCTTAAAGTTCTTTTCTAACACAAACCACCCTGTGCTTTTCTGACAGTTGATTGAGAAGGCCAGACTTCTTGATGACAGACTTTGGATGAACAGAGCTCCTGTTTCTCCTGCTAAATAAATAGTTTGTCTTGACAAGCAAGCTGCAGTTTGATTTGCTTTTATGCCAGAAGAGTCAAACCTAGACTATCAGCTGGAGGCTGGGAACACTAGCAGGTAATTTTGGGATCTGGAGATCACTGATTTGCCCCAGCTGCTTCTCCCTCCCCACAAATCTCAACAACTTGTCTCTGCTCCCACATGAACTTAAGGCAGAGCTGCTTCCCTGACACATGACAGGGAGAATACAGTGAAGGGTGAGCAGCTTCAAGGAATCTGACCTACAGGGCTGCTTTTGGGATACATACCCATGTCTGTCAGCATGTCCCAGTTCTAGTCTTGGTACCTCCAGCTCACTACATCCTTCCCTGCATCGCTCTGTTGATGGTCAGACAATTACCAGTTGAGAGGACAGAAGAGACATTCTCTGAACTCAAAGCCTCCCCCACCAAAGACTAAATAGACAAAAGAAGCCATTGAGGGAAAATCTGTTTGGTCTCTCTAGCCAAAAACCAAAATTAAAAAAAGAAATTACTTGGAATCAACAGAATCTTCTGAAAATATAGCTATTAGCTCTACAGAGTCTCTGCAAAGCTACAGAACATACATGAACTGCAATTTTCAGAGTTTTCTAACTCAGCCATCCTTAGATGCTTGCAAGAACACTGAAAGCTTATTTTTAACATCAATACCATCCCCATGTCAAATTGCTGTTCAGAATGAACAGAGTCCCTGTGAAATACATACAATGGCTTTGATATAAATTGCATGTGCAAAATAAAAGAAAGCACTTAATTTACAATTAATCGTCATCCATAAGGCAGTGTTGGAACCTCATTCATTGGGAGGAACTGAATTTCCTGTTTCCTTCTGTACCCATAATTTTTTTAATAATAAGAGAATTTATCATGCTGATTTGAAGCATGCAAAATGCTGTGTAAACACTCACACCGCTACTTACAGATCATCAAAGCAAAGAGGAAAATCAAGATTTTTGGAAAGGAAATGATATTTTTAAATTTATCACTGCATACCATAAACAATGGGAAAATGTATAAAATACTTTATAAATAGACTGTTTCCTGCTAAAGTGTCATTTTTTTCTTTTTGAAGTTCCACAAGCAAACTACCTAGGAGGAGATTTTAAAATTATTATTCTTATTAAAATAAGAACTCGGTAGGCAAGAAAAAACACAAGTTGTATAACTGTAAGCTGCATTTTGCTTTCTGGGAACCTCAGCATACGACCCACATTTTCATCCCTGACACTCAGTTCATGGAAATACCAGAAGAACAAAGTGTTCAGCAAAATGGAGTAATTGTGAAGGGATGGGAAATTCTATACCCTGTATCCTATTCTTTTACTTGTCAGATTTTTAAAGAATAGGAAATCTATAGCTTCTGCAACTGTTATTAATTTCTTCCATTTTGGAGCTCAGGAAATTTTTAACTTGTGTTTAACTATATTAAAAGCATTGTATTTATTGTATTAAAAGCATTTATCCAACATTCATCTTTGGTACAGTAAATTACCCCCAGATATAAGCTCGTTATTTTAAAATGACACGAAGAAGCAAAATCAAGATTTAGCATGTTGATTTATTAAACAATGAATTGTAATTGTTTGTGATGGAGTTAACTTACGATAAGCACCAGGGGAGATTGCAGAGAAGAACCTATGTCTTTATAGGATGACAATGTCAATCTCTTCTGCTCCTGTTTTCTCACAAAAATTCACATTCCTATCAGCAAAAAGTATTTTAAGTAGCATTGAATCAACATTGGAGATTTAGATACTATTTTAAATCACAGAATGCTCTTTAAAATAGCCTGCCCAGTGGTTTTTTAACCTAGAATGTAGGTTTTTTTGAACTACTTTTTGACTTGAGTCATTCTCAAAGCACATTTCACACTTCCCCATCAGCCACTGGCTTGTGGCAACCAAGTTTTTGCCACCTGAACTGTTTGGCTTCAAAGGTTAAGAAAACAAAAAAGCTCCAGAGCATAAACATCTTTATGCAGTAATACATACCATTGCTACCAATATATAAGCATACCATTGCCACCAATGCTTTGGTGTGACTCCCAGACCTCCAAAATTGTATTGGAAACTTTATATGTGTTTGTCCTGCATTTTCCTATAGTTAAAATTAAGAAATACCCCTAGGTATGCCCATGAGCAGGGAAGGCTGCCTTATTGAATGTTACTGTTTTAGCTGACACCACCAGATAACAATTGTATTAATTTTATACCTTTGTTTGAGAGCTTTACAAATCCACAGAAATATTCACCTTCTCTCTCATTTTGCTGAACTACCCGTGTTTCTTCTTTCTTACAATGAGGTTGGTCGCACAATAGGTAAATTTGATTTAATGAGTTTTGCCAGCACCACCCTCAGGGTTGCTCCCTTCCAATTAATTTACACAAATATAAATGTAATTCCCCACACAGTACTTGGAAGCATCATAAGCTTCCAGGTAATCACCAAGAGTTCTTTTCAGCTCACCTAGATTTGGGAAGTGTCCAAGATCAGGCTAGATGGGCTTGGAGCAACCTGGTCTATTAGAAGGTGTCCCTGTCCATGGCAGGGGGTTGAACAAGATTAGCTTTAAGGGCCTTTCCATCCCAAACCATTCTGGGATTCTATGATTCTATTAAAATATTTAAAGTTTTCTTTAATTTTTTGCCTCACCTTGTGTTTATGTCTTTCAGCCATTCTTTGCTCTTCCTGGATGTGAGGCCACAAGTCCCAAGGGAGCCAAGCAGCAGGAGACTTTCCTGGTTTGTTAACCTGTAGAATTCAGGCTGGAAGCTTTTATTAATTTTCATCTCATCTCCAGCTCACCTAGGGACAAGTACAGGTACCTCCAGTTTTAACGAATTCCATTTCTCAGGACAAGAGGCAACAACAACCATTCCCCTCACTGGAAGCCACCTGGCCAGGTCCCAGTTTAGCCACATCTGGCCTTTCAAACAGAGAAAACAGAATGAATAATGCAGCACAAACAGATGGCACATGACTTTGTTAGTCCCTTGAAGTATACATCAGACATTCAGCATTTTTCTCATATTTAACCAAAGTACTCTCACTCACATTCCCTTCCAGATTGCAGTTGGGATGGCAGATGTTCTCCCAGTGTGTTACTCTCCTTGCATCC
Source organism: Vireo altiloquus (assembly GCA_013396875.1). NCBI lineage: Eukaryota > Metazoa > Chordata > Aves > Passeriformes > Vireonidae > Vireo > Vireo altiloquus. The sequence goes on along the minus strand of VZRF01000324.1, from coordinate 185,398 downwards.
TATGGTAAGGATTGCCAATTTAGATACTTTGTGAGCACTTTGAACTCTCTCCAAATTTTTAACAGTGTAAAAATGCTGGATGTGAGATTTGGGTACAATTTAGAAGTAATCTCTTCATTAGGATACACAGAAATAATATAAATGTTTTTATACAAGTGTCTTTGCAGCCACCTGAGTAAGGGGCAGTCAATAGCTAACTCATGTAAGCACAGTTAACTACTGGGAGACAGCAAATGTTAGTTCAGACAGCAGATGTTAATTACAAAACCTAAGAAGCCAAGTTCCCCCTAATCTTGTCAAGATAGATGAGACAAAGATCATCTCAGAGACCACTGAATCATCCCTCAAAGGACTACGCATGCCCCAGGGAGAAAAGTGAAAAGTGCATTGTGAAGAAGACTACTTATCTTCATCAGAAAGACCCCCGAGGAAGAAGAGGAGCCTTCCTCAGTGCGACCACCAGGACACACAGGGCATGCATGACCCGTATGCTAATGATATTAATGACTTCCGAGAAATAATTTGTATAACCACGCCTGTCCCAAAGAATGTGATGACTATTCATAATTTAACCCATAATACTGTGTTGTAGGGAGCACCGGTGTGTGTGTTTTAGAATAAAGCAAATACCCACTTCTCTGACTCTGTCTCTGAAGTGTCTCCTGGCCCGGTTTGGGGCGATTCACACTATGCATTCAAGTATTTTTCTTCCCTTATTTATTTACAATGATTTTTAAGCCCTCTACAGAGAATGCTTTCTGCAGATGTGGTTTTACTAGATTTGCTTTCCTGACAGAGATAATTTACATTTTCAAACCAGACCAGAGTCCATAATTAAGTTTACAGTAACTCTTCCTCCACGGGTCTCTTGAGAGTCTCTACACAGTTTAAAGGTCACCTTTACTGAGGCTGAGCCTGAAAATCTTGAGTCCGACAGCAAAGGCTCCAGGGAAGCTGGAAGCAAAGCGAAATGAACAGGGCTATATCCTTTATTATTATTCAGCTCTTAATTAAACAAATGAGCCAGGCAGGGGCATGATAAGATACACTGTTGCTACCATAGCTCTCACTGGTGACTTGGAAAAGGGGGAGGTGTGTCGATCTGTTGCTATATTGCAGTACAGCAGATACTAGGATCCCATCCTGGAAGCACCTGACAACTCCCTTTTTTGGCTTGGAAGTCCTGGGTACACGCTAGGCCAGTTCCGTAGGTCAGGGTGACAAGGCAAAGCCCAAATCAGGATTAGGAGATGCGTCTACCCTTTCCTCAACCTGGGGTGTCTTTTAGGTCCTCTGATTGTGTAACGGCTCGTTGTCCGAGCGGCTTTTATTCCACAAAACGATCCCATAATGCTGGAGGTCTCTCTTATTTGCATACGTCTGCGTCAGCTTGGTCTCGGGCACCATTTCAGGGAGCAGTGAAGACGAGATCCGAGGAAAAAGGGAGTATAATTAGCAACAGTTAGGGAGATAAGTATAGGACAATCAACCGGTGATTGACTCTTTCAACATTCTAATTCAGCAATGCAGGGGCTTACTAGGAACTTGTTTCTTACACAAAGTAAGTTACATAATGTGGGAAAGCCAAGTAATTTACTTGCATTGCTTAGACAACTTTGAATATATGAAGTCACAGGCAATGAGGAAAGGAGCCATCCTTTAAAAAGTAAATGCAGAAACCAGCATTTGGGACAGCTTCAATGCTCTTTGTTGCTCACTTGTAGATGTTTGTTACTATGGCTACGTGATGTCGCCATTCTTTTTAATGTATATTTTTAAATATTTTTTAGTCTGGACAAGTATTCTACCTAGAAAGAATTGCAGGAGGATGAGATGCCGTTCTCACAAAATCTGATTTTTGGTTTACATTACAGATTATTTATTTAAGTAGCTTTGTGAGCTGAATCACAAGATCATGCAGCTATATCCATCTCTCTGTTTCTTCATATGCCTGGCAATGTTAATGTCACATTGCTCAGAAACTTCTCTGGCTCAGCTGACCAAATGCAGAAATGCCTATCAGCTTGTAGTTGCTCCACCCTTGGTTGTACAGAAATCTCTGTCTTTAGTCTCCTCACTCCCGCTTTGTGTCTTCTTACCACCTTGCTCTAGTTATTCCAGAGGCATTGTTCCTTGTTGCTTTACCAGTCTCCGTGCATGTCATTTTTAAGGCTATAGCAATTTATCTTGAGAGCTGACAGGACGTTTTAAAACATCTTTTTGGTCAAAATATCGAGTAGGCAACATTGGCATGGATCCTGATGACTCTCGTGATTGAGAGTCATTCAGAGAGATAAAGATTGTTGTAACACTAGCTTTCTCCTGGTGATAAATTTAAAGTGACACTTCAAAGTCACTTTACAGTCACTTAAAGTGACACAATCAGTCTGAATCCCAGAGACGTTTCTTTGGGAAAAAAAAACCCTAAATTGTTTTAAAACTTTGTCGAGTGCGTGCAACTGGGAACACTCAAACACGTCTTCTGAGTTTTGAAAAACTTATTCTTGGACTTTGTCCTGAGTGAGGAAAGAAAACGAAATCTTAATCTGAAACTTTTGAGAGTCTGCAAACCTGAAAATGCTTTCACATTCAGCTGTTGATTTGTTTTGCTTATTGGTGCTGCACCTTTGAATAAAGATTATCAAACAGCAGTGTGCAACTCGTAAGCTGTTTCTGCTCTGTGTTTTTCTCTCTGTTACACGTTACAGCCAGCTTAAAAAATTGCAAAACCTCACAGAAGAGCAGGTGAGGGCACCCTCTATTCATCTGTTTAATAGAGAGGTGTTGCTGTTTTGGGGACAAACTGATATAGAGAGTGCTGTGATTCTCCCATTCTCTGGTGATGATGGTTATCCTTAGCAGTCATTAGCATGTGCAGAGGAACATCTTTCTGCACGATTTATCCTAATTTACATAAAGCCAAGATCAATGTGTGTTGCACGTTCAGCTTTTACCTAATGTCAATGTCCTGGTGTAGATGATCTGTGAACCATTACCAGTATGATCGTGCAAACGTGGGCATTCCTATTGAAAACAAGGAAAAGTCTTTGGAAGCAAAGTTATTTTTGTTTATAGAACAAAGGTATCTTTCAAAACTGATGCACAAGAGATGTTCCTGAGGTTGACAGCCTCTCCAGTGCCTCTACTCGGATAGGAAAGATTCAAGTTCCCTAACAAGCCCTTGGAAAAGCACTGTTTGTCTCTGATGTGGGCAGGATGAAGATGCTGACCCACTGTTGTCTATTTTTGGTCTGTTCTTTTTGGTCAGCATGGCTTAGCCCATCTTTACTTCACTGCCCTTGCTCATCTTTACCATCACAGCAGAGCCACTGTGCTTCTGCTGGGCTCATACAAGAGCATCTCTCGCACATGACTGCATGAGAACTGGCCTCTACAGACACAGGTGTGGTATTTTTTACCCGCTCTTCTCTCTCTCTCCTCTTGTGGCAGACTGCTGCCACGCCCAAAGGATGAGTGAAGCCAAATTCCATTCCTGAAGCATTGCTGAGCCTCCCGTGAGCAGCCTGCCAGCTTCACTAGCCAAAGCAAATGTCTGCACTAGCCCTAAGGGAGGGGGATGAACCATTTTATGGCAGCTGTAAAAGGTCACGGAGTAAACACCAGCGCTACTGCTCATCTGCTCTCCTAGTGATCCAAGCAGCTTGGATGTGTGCGCGGTTTGCGCAAGAGCCAGAGGTTCAAAGCTTTCTCCTGGCTTTGTGAGATTCACATTACAAACTAGAGAATTAGCAAAATTTAGTTAATTAATTTGGGTTTGTTCTATCCAGTGGGAGATTGGTTATTCTACTTGAGATAGGTCTCAAGACCTGTAACACTTGAAAACTTTTGTCTGAAAATACATATTCTGCTTTTCCTGCATAATTCCATGGAAGGCCCAGGGCTTTTGGGCTTCTTCGTTTATAGGCATGGGGGCATTCCAGGAGATTATAAATATCTAAAAGAATAAAGTTGTTGATGTTGATACATCACATTCAGGGATATACTAGAAAACTTCTCATTTGGCTTCTCCTAAGAACAAAACCAGGCAGTTTCCATCGCTGTGCTTAATTTTTGTATTATGAGTTTAGTAGGCCTTTCCTTCTGCTTTCACAGTGGTCTTTGCAGAGCGTTTACATGTTCTCACTTCCTTCAGCTTTATCTCTGCAGCGGTGTATTCAGGAAGTCCCTTGGAACAGCCAATAATGCAACTGGATCTCAAATTCTTCTCTTTATGAGAGTTTTGCTTATTTTGTGTGCAACTGTACACTGTGTTCTGTAGTAGAACAGATAAGTTTTACTGTCCTGGAATGCTTCTTGCTCTTCCCTTTACCCCATGAATGTTAGTCATGCCAGGATTTTATCTCATCTGGTTATATTTTTTTGCAGTCTTTCCATATTAGAAAAATTATTTGCAAGCTTTTACATGTCAGTTAAAAAAAACCAAACAACTTTTTTCTGTTCTCTATGGCTGTTGTAGCCCCTTACCACAATGCAGTGATACCCATGATACCCTTTGCATTCTTCAGTGACATGATTTGGAGGGGCTGAGATGGCAATGGGATTTGAAATAGTCAGCTCAGGTTGAGCAACTCCTCATGCTGCACTGGGTCCCATGTTAAAAAATATCTGGAAATGTATAAGATCTTGTGTTTGGAGTGGATTAATTATCAAAGTAATGTTAAAGAATTGACAGGTGGAGAAGCTGATAAATACAGGAAAAAGTGACCTAGTCAGGTTCTCTGAACTGCTGAAGATGTGAAGGAACTATGTCTCTGGTAATCCTTCTGAGTCATCAGCTACCTGAAAATTTAGGGGAAAATAGGAAGAAAAAAAAAAAAAATTCCAAGTTACATTTGACAATTGTGATGCTTCAAAACTGACTTTTTGCTAACAAGTGCCAAGATCTACTAAAAAAATTGCATATTTTTAATCAGATGTCTGCTTTGTTTAGCACAGAGCCTTCATACCCACTGAATGCTCCACTGATTTACTAGCATCTTCTCTTATTTTCCATAAACAAATCTTACATTCAATCAATACTACATATAATTAACATTTCCAGCATCATCTCTGAGTAGTTTTCAGATGAAAGTAAAATGTATCATTGCACCACTTATAGTGAGCGGCACGCTTTTGTCATGATTTTAGAGGTAAGGATTAAGGTAAAAATTATTCCATGGGCAAAGAAGATTATATGGGTTAAATAGTCTGAGGCTTGTTCTCCAGGTTATTTAGCACTTGGTAAGTACTCTGAAACTGGTTTTCCTTGCCTGCGTATCCATGAGATAACACACAGGTGACTTGCATACGGAATATAAAAAAATGTACAGTTATTGGGAAATTGGATTAAATCTGTTATAAATGGGGGTATTCGTGCCCATGTAATGGATATATGTTGTATTATAAAAACTGTGCTTGAATCAAAATGTAAGTTAAACTGTAAAACCGAGACGGAGAAAGATTTTGCAAGCCCCAAATCCCGGCTGCGACAAGAGGAGCCTAATTAACATATGGAGACGGACTCCGGGCGAAGGAGGAAGACGGTATCAAAAAGGTGTTTCGCACAGCGCCCCGCGGTATCAGGGGAGGTGATACTATCTTATCACCATGGCTGGGAAGTTCCGGGGTTCCTGTAAAACCGGTGATGGACTATTTGGCTTCCCGAAATTATTGATGGGCTTTTCATCAGGACAGTTTGGCTTCCCGAAATTAACGATGGGCTTTTCATCAAGACGAAGGAAATGCTTTGTCCCAACCAGGCTGGAGAAGAGAGACTTCATGAATATGCGGAGGGAAGAAAGGAAACTGAAATGAATAATGCAAGAAGCCCAAAAACTCGGACTCTAGCAGAAAGGTGTACAAAAATAGGCTGGTTCGTGGCGATGTTGTGAACGTAGTAGTTCCGATGCAATAGAGGTCGGACTGCTGCTTCACCCTGCTCCAAGACCCGGGCTCGGCGTAGTCTTTTTCCGATCGGGGGGTTTTTATTTTCTCGCGTTACCGAAATTCTGGTCGCGAAATAAATGAATTATTGATTAATATTTTATCTGGCCTATGTTATTTATAATAAATCTGTTGGGAATTACATGGGAAATGTGACCGTGTCAAGGAGAAAAATCTCTCAAATAAATGAGCATATCAATTCCTTAATTATGACTTGAGTATGTACCAGAAACACTTTATATTTTAAGAGGGGTTGTGGGGCAGAAATACATTGGGAAAAATACTCTATTTAGTGGCTGGCACAGTGTAATAAAGAGTTTTTTGCTTTTTACCATAATATGTTCTTGTACTAGATAACATACTGTGTTTTAGTCATAACTTTTATATCCCTGACCTTTAGTAGTCCTGAGACTTTGAGCTCTGATCCAGCACCTGGTATTTATGGATTCTTTTTTTCACCTTGGTACCTTAAATTAATCTTCAGCTGGACTAAAGAAAACTCCTAATGTCAAAGCCTACCCTCCCTCCCACTGGAGATGCTCATTCCATACCAGACAAGCTTGTACTTCAGACAGTGACAGATTTCTGAGTCATTCCAAGATTTTAAAAAAATTCAAGTTTATAATGGTGCCTTGGAAAACATGACATCACTGAGAGTTTCCCACAGAAGTTTTCTGCTCTGAGACCATCCAGCAGGCCATGCCTGTACATGTCTACACAGTTCCCACCATGCAGATTTTGGATCATCCGAACTCCTCAAATACTTTCCACCAAATCCCAGAACAGCTCAGGCCTGCAGAGCAAAGGGGTAAAAAGTAGAGGACAAGCAGAAAACAGATGTAGAAAAATTCTTCAGGAAGGTCACTTATCAGTGCATGGAACGAGGCAGAGTCCCTGTGTAGGAAAGCATAGAATTAACCCCTCAATAACCCCACCATGAAATGGTGATCTGGGTTACACGATACTCAAACTCCATCAAAGAATTTTGGTCCTTTCTCTTTGTCAAACAACTGAGCAGCTGAGCACAAAATGAGTAACAGCTGAAGTGGTTGTTCTGCTGGAATTATACACTGAGAGAGAAATTACCTTCTAAGATGCTTTACAACAAGCAACATCCTCAAAACAAACAAACAAACAAACAAAATCCCCAAAACCAAACAACCAACACTTCCTCCTTGGAATCCTTCCTAAACTCCTGGGTACCACCTACCACAGTTTTTTTCAGGACTGGTAGGGATAGGTAGGACTTCTCAAGGCCAGACTGGACAGGGCTTTCAGCAACCTGGTCATGGAAGGTGTCCATGTCCATGGCAGGGGGTGGAATGGAATGATCTTTAAGGTCCCTTCCAATCCAAACCACTCCATGATTCTATGATTTCTGAATGGACCTTCAGCTTTTCTGTTCTCCATCCATAGGTAGGAATTTTGGGCCATCATTATAGCAATAGAGCCACATGACTTTAAACATTGATATTATTATTCCTTCTACTCACCCTAATGGAGATTTTCTTTTTCTGCACTTGCCTTCTTTGGAAAGTGCATTGATGCAGTCAAGACAACTCTTACTCCCCTTTCTCCCAAAACACCCAGGTGGCTATTAATTCCTTTAATAAAAGGTAAGAGAAAAAGTGAGGAAATACACATCAGGCACTGACTATAGGTCAGGAGTTGTGTGTGAAACCAGTAGTTATGGAAAAAACCCCAGTTCTTCATGTATTTTTCAGTATAGTCTTTCTGAACAACTCTTTGCAGATGGCAGGAGGAAAACTTGGAATTCTATAATACAGTCCTGGTATCTAAAACCTCTCTGCAAAAGGAACTGACTGCAGGAAACAGGGTGGGGCAGATTTATAGATTGCGCTTAAATTGGAAGCTTTACTTTTGCCTTGTTTTTAGTTGCTCAAATGTAGGAAGCGGTGCTCAACTCTTTCCTGTGAGGTTGAAAGATTTTCCAACAGACCCTCCATTAAAGCAACATAATTTGAATGTGGTTTTAGAAAGTGGTACAGTGGAGACCATGAGGTAATTTTCCCAGGGGAATATGAGGCTTTAAACTGATCCCTGTTAACTAAACACATTATTATTGGGCCTTATGTTATCTTCTAATTTACCTTTATGAACTGTAGCTCAACACAGTCCTGATTAATGGTTCTCAGTAAATGATAGAGAACTGTTAAATTCCCCAGGGCTTTTAATGGGATTGAAAACATTCAGTGAGAAAATAAACAGCAGAGGAGAGTTTGTTAGCTATCACCTAGGCAAAAAATACTGTGCTACTGGAATACAGAGAACAGGAATTCAGTGACAAATCTGTTTCAAATAACATGTTTATGACAGACAATATTTGAACAGACAAACTGGTTCCAGGCAAGAATTTCCAGATCTTTTCCCATCAAAGCTCCAAGTGAGCAGACCAGTTCCAGATTTAGAAGGGTCATCTCAAATGTAATAGATACAGGCTGTATTTGCTAATTAAACCGCCGAAGATGAATTGTGATAGATACAAGCTGTTTAGAGCGATATTTAGTAACGAGACATAAGAAATATGTTACTTAAAACCTCAATATCCTGAGTAAAGCATACTGTAAGCCAATGTAAGCCAATTAACTATACAAGGAAAGATGCATGGCTTTGGGTGAAGGCTGTGGATGAGAAAAGTCGCCAAAAAGTCCAGCTGTGAAGAGGAAGACGTCAGACCTTCATCCTTACGACCACCAGAGAGCTCCAACAACCCCCCCCCAGTAACAGGCCGCGCAGGCGCAAACAATATAGGAGGTGCCACATAAGACTGGCAAATGAGGGGTATAAAAACCCCAGATGTATAAGACTTCTTTGCATGCCGTAGGGGAAGCAGAGGCTCTCCCTCGCCGCCCAGCGCTGCCACTTTTGCTTGTTTGTGCTTGCTTAATAAATCCTAAATTCATAAACCCAAATTGGTTCTGGGTGAAGTTTATTGGCTAAACAATTTATAACATCAAACATTTGGCTTTCATACATAAATAAAGCCTCATGATCTTTCATGCTAAGCCACCCTCCTTGATCAAGTTGTATCTGTGACATTAGCTTTCCTCTGGCTGGCACTCCTCAGTCTTTTGGAGGCAGAAAAAAGGGATCAGTTAGCAAGTTGCAGTGCTAATCTGCAAGATAAAAATTCAAGTAAGTGTCAAGTGTTATCATTCATATTATGGTTTTGAGGCTATTGTTAATATTACTTTTCTCCTTTTCCACTTGTAACTGGAAAACCAGAAGAAATCATGGTTGTTTCCAAGTTCTCTTATGAGAACTCTGTGATATCAAAAGCCAAAAATATTTTATATATGTGATTTACAGAGAGCAGTCAATGGCACCGTGGCTCAGGTAGTTCTTTCTTCTTGAATTTCAGTAATTCAATATGCCGCTCAAGAGCCATGAGTGCTCTGGTACTCTGGCTTTTTGAAGCAAAGCACAGATCCATGCACTGGCACAGTAAACTCATTGCAGGCTCCGTTTTTACTGGGAAAATGTACATGTCATTTCAGGTTAATTTTCAGGTTTCTGTATCCCGGCTGTTTAAGCTCCTCACTAGCATGTCAGTCCTTGTTTAGACTGTGCTATTCATCAAGTGCAGGCAAGGATTACTGCCTCCCCACTTAACTGGCCATGATGGATAAGATAATAAAAACCAGACTGAATGTTATTAAACAGTACTTTCATGCTTGACACTCCTTAATATGTAAAGCACTAAGCACATAAATAAAACCATAAGTTGTCATTTGTAGATGCTAAAAAGTACATGGCTCCTTCTCCCTCCACAACCTGTAGCTGAGTTCTCAGACACACTTTCACTTTTTTTAACACCTGTCTGTTCCCTTAAGAGCTCATTAACTTTTTTACCAGTTCTTAAAAGCAACATGAAATTAGAAGCATAGATTATCCTGAGCTGGACAGGACCCACAAGGATCACCAAGCCAAATTCCTGGCCTTGCACGGGACACCCCAAGTGATGCCTTAAATGGCTACCTAGAAACAGAGACTAGACAGGAATAAAGAAAAAAGGTGGTATTTATTTGAAAGGCCTTCAGATATACACTTTTGGGCTCCAAAGGGTCCTGCCTCAGTGGATCCCAAAATGGACGACAGGTCACGAGTTCGTCACACTTTTATATCAGCATAAATTCACCAACCAGAACCCAGCCAATGATGTAATTTCCCCCAGCTTGCCCCCCTCTCCTCAAGATGATGGTTTACAGTTCTTGGTCTAGGTGTCCTTGAGAGCAAGTTAGAGAGGTTTGGTTATGTCTGTGTTAGCATGAGAGAACAGCACTTAACAAGCTACAGGAAACTTCAGTTACACTAGCAGTACAGGATTTGAAAAATATAAAAGTTAAAACCTAAGGCATCACAAGGATCACTCAAATTAGATCTTTATGTGAATGGACGGCGCTGTGGTGTTGAACTGTACCCAAGAGGCACAGATGTCTTGGGGAGCTACAAAATTCATCACTGCATCAGTACCAGAATCAGCAAGATCTCCCAGGACAACCAGTAGGGTATTAATGACAACATTTTCAAATCTTTTTTTCCCAGTAACAGTAAATAATAGCTTTACAGTTACAAATTAGAAACAATTCTGTAAATAGACCAGAGAAAGATCAACTTTACTCTAAAAAGGGAATTTCTTTAGCTAGGACTTAAATACCCCTGTAGAACAATTTTTCACTAGTATCATAGAATATTATACTTGATAATCCTTCATATCCTATTCTACTTCCTCACTTTCACTCATCTCTTGCCTCCTGTTTAAATGCTGACCAGTAACAGCCAGAGGACATTAGAAAGCTTTAACAGATACTAGATCATTCTCCAGACTTGTGAGTTTGATACTAAAGTTAAGTATAGTTATCTTTAAAACCACTGGACTTCTGCTTCATGCTTCCAGTTTCGTGCTAGTGTAGCAGGTTGGAGCTGACTGATGGACTTTTGCTCCAATGTGCTTTTCCGATTTTGTGTATTTAAAGCCGCGGGGAGACACGGGAACTCTCGTTTTGTTCTTGCTCCCCCGCCGAGGGGTGGCCGGACTGGCACGGGGCCCTGCCGGGCTGGGCTGCCGGGGCCCTGGCCCCTCCCGTTTTTCCTGGCGCCGCGCACGAGCCCCGGGTTGCTGTAGGGAAACTATCTCAGAGCCGCGGGCAGCTAACACCAGCCATGGACTGCCGCACAGCTGAATTCACCTGGAGCGGCTTCTGGGGACTGGCGGGCTTCCCCTCCCACGTAGCCCAGCACAGATCTGGCGGGAGCCGATACAGCTTTCTGCAACTAACGTAGCGTACTGAAGAACAGAAGAAAAACACCAAGCAGCTGGCAGCATAAAAGGAAAGAGGCTTTTTTCCAGCATAAAGCCCGACGAAACTAACTTTTCAACGTGGCGACACAAGGTCAGAAAGAGAGAGAAAGCAGGTCATGCGGGACGAAGCGGCGAAAAAAGAGGGTGGAGTCGCGCCGCAGCGCGAAAGCTTAAACTTGCTTTCTGCAGATCGTGGGAAATACTGTAATACCACAAACTGGTTTTTCTCTTTAAAAAGACATGGCGGGGAGGAGAATTCCGTGTGCAGCCTGTGGAAGAAGAAAGGAGACCATGCCAGGTCACCTAGGAGCTTGTGAGGAGCTGTAAGAGACTTTTAGAAATTTTGTGAAGAAGAAACCTGTTGATTCCAGGCTGTAAACGAGAGACACTCCATGTGTGGCCCATGGCTGGCAGTATGAAAGAGACTCTGAGCTTTTATCTTGGGAGAGATACCTTTTCATGGCAGCAGAAATCCAGGCAGGTCTGTTTGCTGGTGGCAGTTTGGAAACCACAATAAGCAAAAGAAACCTCTTTTTCCTCAAATATTGGAGAGACTTTTAAGAACTGCAAATACTGACCAAAATAACGTTTTGTTATCCTTTGTGCAAGTTGGGAGAAAAGGGGAAAGTGCTGAAGGAAAAGGGGATTTTGTTTTAATTTCTTATTATTTCTTTTTACTTTTAATCCTGTTAGTAATAAACTTCTTTGTATTCTTTAAAGTTTTAAGCCTGCTTTGCATTTCTCAAAGTCCTGTATCTCACAGAAGACAAAAGATGCGAACAAAACCACTACTCTAAATGGTGTTTCTGCCTGGTTAGGAACTGAACCCGCTACAACTAGTAAAAAGACTGAGGGGCAAGCCAAGGAAAGCTGGTTTCGTCCGGATGCAAAGACTACAGAGGTGCGAAGGGAAGGTGGCTAATGTTACAGCCATCTTCCAGTGTCCATCCCTACTGACTCCTACTGACTCCTCCATATGTTGTTCCCAGGCCCAAACTGGAAAAGAAGAATAATTATGGTTTTGGTAACGGTGGCATGGAGTGACAATTCTTCATTCATTCTTCAACCTACAGAAAAGTCTGCATCAGCAGAAGGAAGTGTGGGGTTTACTGCAGCAGAGCATGCAGGAGATGATACATGCTCCACAGTAAAATTAAATCTGGAGATTAATATCAATACTCTGTAATTCAGAGGTGGATTAAAGAAGCAGTGCTTCACCCTTATCTCTTTTTTAAGAACTCTTCATGAGAAAACAAAAAATGTTGGACTTGCTTTGCAACCACCACCATCTCCTACACCCCAGTAAGCACAATTACTGGTTCTGCAGTGGCATTAGTGAGGAGGTGAAGAGGTTAATCTTGTCAGGTTTGGTAGTGGAACAGGACTGGAAGACTTTTTATCCTCTCTGTATCAATACACTTCTGTGAGCATTAGGCAGCCAGTTGAGCTTCCAGTGTCTGGAACCCAATGTGTTCCCAATAAAGAACTGTCCTCTTCCACAGGAATGTGGAGGAATGAAGCCTAACTGTTTGGGAATAGTAATGAACACTGCCTTGGATGAAGGGAGCAATTCATGCTTCTGAGATCGCTCCAGGTTCTGCAGAGACCAGCAGTATCACATCAGTCTTGGAAAAGGTATTCCATGTTCCTGCATGATCTGGATCACCCGAACAGCTTACCACCGAGGGTCACATCATGCAGGAGGCTGGCTGCAAAGGAACCAAGTGCTGCCTAGCATGGTTAGAAATCCACTGCAACAAGGCCTGTTTGCACAGCTTGTTAGACAACAAAGTGAAATCCCCACTGAGCCTAAGATGTGGCTTGGAATCTGTTTGGCAGGAAATCACTGAAAAAGTTTCCTCAGAATGCCTTATATCTCCAACAATCACAATTAACAACAGAAGCCTTCCAAATTCAAACCCAAACACAAATTCAGAGGTATAGCATGTAAGTCTTTAGAAACAAATTCTTTATTAAGAATAAAATCATACAACTTGCAGGAAATTCCCTAAAGGCATGATATATTACAGAGCTGTACTTGTACTAAGGAGCCAAAAAACGCAACCAAACTCAGAAGAGGAAGAAAGGAATTTGGGAAGGAAACGCACTTTTGTTGAAGTGGAAAGACTTCACTGAATTGCCATCACTACCACCCACCCCTGCCTGTGTCCCTGTAGCCTCCTCGGTAGCCCCCACCTGCTCCTCGGTATCCTCCTCCTCGGTATCCACCCCTACCTCCGTAGCCTCCGCCAGGACTACCTGGGTATCCTCTTCCTGTCGAGTGCCAGCTGGAGTAGCTGTAGCCACCGTAGCCTCTGACCCTGTGGCCAGAGCCACGCGTGTAACCTCCCCAGCCTCGGGGGCCACCACCATTGTCGTAGCGAGCCATCTTGGGTGGGCGGGGGCCATCCCCAAACCTGGCAAAGAAGAACATCATACACTTGAGGCAATCTTACAAATTCCATCTCTTAAAGATGGGAACTACCAGAATCCTCAGTTAGGCCACCTAAATTTTCTGTGAACAGAATACAGTAGTTGAACTACAGTTGCACTTTTGCACACCCTTTCCACTTCAGAAAAGTTTCCTTTGCTTCAGAAGCAAGGCATGGAACCAAGGGGCAACAGACGGGTGCAAGCCCAGCCAAACGTGTTTTCTTTCCAGGAAAAGGTTTGCCCAAAATAAATATGGATTATCTTTTCTTTAAAAGATAATTTGTCTTAGGTGTTTTGGAAGAGGGGATGACAGCTTTTATTCCTCAGAGCTGTGTGTCCTTGTGGAAACAGGCAGTGATGTCTCTGCATGAGGTTTTGAGTGCAAGCATTTCATGCATGCTCAGAGCATGGCACTGAAACCAATGCCTGAAGTCTCCATCCTCACCTCTGAGCTCCGGCTCTCACCTGGTGCTGGCAGCCGTGAGTGCCATCCCTGCAGCCGCTGGCCGGGACAGCTGCCGGATCACATTCAGCATTCGCTCGTGTGCGGTGTCCAGCTGCCGGATGATCCCGGGATCTTTGGTCACTTCCACCACGAGGGCCTCCATGGCAGCGCGCAGAGCAGTGATGCAGGCGGCTGCCGCGTGCGGCATCTTCAGCTTAATCCTGCAGCACAAAGAGGGTGTTAGAGCTGCCATGACTTCCAGGGGAGCACCTGGGAAGGAAGACATTCTGCAGAGTGGCTTTTCATTGAGCCAGAAACCTACATTCTCATCTCTGAGGTTCTAATTTGTCACTGAAGGGATGAGAAATTGAGGAGGCAAATTTGGAAGATTCCTAAAATTCAGCATTTTTAAAACATAACTATTTTTCTGGCAAAATTTGCTTTTGAAATTTAACAAAGGGCAATGAGGATGTTCTGAGGGCTGAAACCCCTCTCCTCTGGGGACAGGCTGGGAGACCCGGGGGTGTTCAGCCTGGAGAAGGGAAGGCTCCAGGGAGGCCTTAGAGCTCCTTCCAGTGCCTAAAGAGGGCTTTCAAAAAGGACATACAGGTAGATAGTGATAGGACAAGGGGGAATTGCTTTAAACTGATGGAGGGCAGCATTAGATGGGATATTGGGAAGAACTTCCCTATGAGGGTGGTGAGGGCGGTGAGGGCCTGGCACAGGTTTCCCAGAGCAGCTGTGGCTGCCCCATCCCTGGGAGTGTCCAAGGCCAGGCTAAACAGGGTTTGGAACAACCTGGTCTACTGGAAGGTGTTCACCTGAGATGAGCTTTAAAGTTCTTTCCAACTCAAACCATGCTGTGATTCTATCATTCTATACTCAGATAAATTCAACATGTAACCTCTTGCATCGAAACAGTAAGATACAAAAATACAGAGTAAACTGAAAACATGAGGCTCCAAGATTCTGAAAGGTCCAACCTCAAACTGTTAGCGAATTAAGCTTAAGGAATTCTTTGCCTCTGTTTTACTGACTATGGGGGAAAAGAAAAGAAAAAAACAACCATCCAGATGGTATTTGGTGGTGGCCATAAAATTTACACTGCCAGAGGCATTTCTCTCCTCAAGCTGTGTTTCTGAGCTTTGAAAAGAAGGTTTTCTCAGCCTTTGTCTGAGGAGGAGGTCCAAAACACATGGTGCCTTTTACCACCTTTTAGTTAAAGAGGGAAAAACCAGCAGTTTTTATGGAAACTGCCTTCTCCTGTTTTAAGTTTAAGCAGATAGTCTGCATGGAACAGGACTCAAATTAACCCGTCCCTTCCTCACAGGAAACAAAGGTGATGCCTTCCCAACACACCTGTGGCTCATGGCTTGCTCTGGGGTACCTGTTCTATAAAGATTCGGTCTGTGTTAGCTGCACTTCCATCAGTCAGGAGGTCAGAACTGGATGAGCTTTGAGGTCCCTTCCAACCCAAATCACTCCATGATTCCATGATTCTAAGCACCAAGGAGATCCATACCAGTCATCCACCAGAATGAGCTCCCCATCTGACAGGACTTTCTTGGAGGCAAAGAGAAGCAGCTGCAGCGGGCTCACCAAGGTCATGGTTTTGGCAGAGATGGCTCGTGTTCGAATCTGCAGGTAAAAGAGGAAAACGACTCTTGAAATGGAAAACAGAGCTCTACACCTTTCTCTGGACACTGAAACCAGAGAATTTTGTAAAAAAATCCCCTGACAACACACAACAAAGCTAGGTATAAAGTTAGGAAATTACAAGAGCATGTGCACATACAACATTGAATGCCAGGCAGAGGTTTACAGAGGTTCACCACTGACTGGTGTAAAACCTCAACAAAAACTATTTTCCATTTTAAAACATTCATTTTCCGTGTATGCATTTATGCAGCTTTTGCAAGAGCCACCTCATGCTTTGCCAGCCTAAAAGTGACCAGGGCACATCTGAATTTTCTTCCCACCTTTCAACTACTGAGGCTGTGCTGAAAAGCTTCCACTACTCATGCAAGTGTGGAAGTTGCCAGATGTCCATGCAGTCAGCACTGTCATGTTACAGTGACCTTGAGCTTGAACTTGAAGTGAGAACTTGGGACAGCATCAAGCCAGAGGTAACAGCCCTGCTACATGGCTCCGGCCCCTCACTTTAAAGAGGAACAGAAGAGATACCTAATGGGCAGGGAGAGAGCTACACACAAATCCTTCCTGCATCCCAGCCTCAGCCAAGTACTGTCTAAGCTACTCTTAAGCCACCATCTTATTCACTCTCCATTTGCTGTGTGTATTTCGGTTTAATAAAGCAAAACTTTTCGAGCTCGAAAGTCTTTTGTTAGGTTTAGAGGATCTCATTTGAGAGAGATGGTCAAGGTGGATCAAAGGTCTGACCCTCCTGGGCTCCTGATACAAAAGGTGAAGAAGAAGCAAAGCTTCACCACAGCTCTGAACTATGATTTGGGAATCCAGATTGTCAACACAAGATCCCTGTACCCGAAGGATTTAAAATTCTGGTTACTACCAAATACAGAAGCATTGTCTTCCTTTGCTCCTTGAGCAGGAGTAGCTGAATTCACAATGGCCATCACTGGGAGCACAGGAGAGCTCACAGGGGTTGCAATGGACATGCACAGAACATACACCAAATTTGTGGGATGGAGGAAGAGGTCATGGAGATGTTTTGTGATGCTCGGGAAATGGGAATTATCCTCAGGAGATGACAAACTACCTACAGGCCACAATAGGGGCACCCCCCTGCCATATTCCATGCTCCTGTTTTCTCTCTGGATTCATAAGTAGCAGAAGTGATAAGGGTAAAAATTATCTGATGCCTAATTAGTATGGAAGAGCTCCTAGAACAAACTCTTAAAGAAGATAATGATTTAGATCTTTCTCTACAACCTGGCTGTTGTAACAAAACTCACAGGAATCTTCTGTGCACCTTTACTTCTACTGAAAGTGGTTGACTGGAAGTTACTAGGAGGCTGAGTGACACCAGGACCATATAACATTCACTTTCTGGAAAGAAAACCAACCAACAAGCAACACCCCTAATCACCCTTCACTAAAGCAAGCTAAATATTGAAGTCAGGCTTTTTTTCCTATATGTTCTTTACCAAAAAGAGCCTCTTCAACCATGATCAAGAACAATGATCAGCACATGATCAAGAACAAACCCAAAGTCTCTACCTTCTCTCCAAAAACGAAGAAGGGCGATGGATACTTGATGTCCTGGCTGCTGAAAGGGCAGTTGACAGACGATTTGTGGATGAGAGCATTGTGCCCCTCAGTGGTAAGAATCTTCCTCTTCTCCTTGTGGTAGCAGACGTTGGGGTAGACCCCAAAAGCCAGCAGGGAGATTACAACATCCAGGTTGTTATCAGGACCAGTGTTGTTAAACGGTTGAGTCATCAAACATTCTATTGGCAGAGAAGAGAAGAGTGGCTCAAATCCATGGGACATGTAGGAGAGCACAGCGTAGCTATTTAGGATCCTGTATCAATGCAGAGCTGTTTAGCATCCTGGATCAATGCCTCTTCTGATTGAATCAACTGCTGTATGTGATCTCCAATGACCTCTGCACTCAGAGCATTTAAGTTCTATATTCAATTTTTTAATTTCTTAATGGAGATTGAAAAGCTGAAAAATACTACTACAAAGAGGTATTACGAGGAGAGATGGGTTTTCCCAGAATGTGCTGTACCACAGTGTGTTTATTTGTGTCATTTGTTTTGGAGACAGATCTTTTGGAGGAGGTTAGAATGGATGTTTTCATTAGTTCATTTGTTACAAACCTCCCCAGAGTCTCTGGTGCTTGTTTTCAGGTCATCTTGCCCAGAAAGAAAGTTAGGGATAAATGCAGCAGTGATCCTAACAGCATGAGGAGAAAGAAATTAAAGGAACCTAAAGGGAAAAAAATGAAAAGGAGGGGAGATAAACATCCGCTAAATCCAGGCAGCCATGCCATTTCACTAAGCTCCTCAGCAACATTAGGCAAATTCAGAACCTGGTCAAGTTTAAGTTTTTCTCTAGAAAACTGAATAATTTGGCACACTGCTGCACGTCCCTCCTGCCGCACAAACCCAGGAAGTCACAGAACAGAAAACTGTTCCGATTATCCAGACTCCTCATTAAGGCCTATGGAAAGAAGGTGGAAAGCAAGCACAGCAGATTTTGGAGATGCAACAAGTGAAGGAGAAAGAAAGTCAGGGACGTAACACTCTAACGACAACTGTTTAATAGATTTTTAATCCTGTAGCTCTAACCGCAGCCTCCAAAATCTCCCTGTGCTGCACCACAGCCATCACAACTTTAGGAGAGAACACTAAAATTCCACCTGAACACAGCTGTAAAAGTGGAGTAGTGTTATAGCAAATCCACTATACTCCCCCTACACTCGGGTGCTCAACACAGATTATCCTGGTTATTTATTTATCATCTCAGAATGAAAAATGCAATCATTAAATTACTGAATTTAATCAGAATCACCTTCAGGAAAGCCAGAACTAATAAGTATGTCTTTCAGCTGGACTTTTGCTTCCCAAGTCATTCTAAGAGTGGCCATGCTGAGTCTTTTGTGTTCACAAAATCTTTTCTCTGCTTCTTCACCACCCATTCTGAAAAACAAACAGAGGAAATTAGAAGCCTGTCCAAGGAAAGGAAAAGCTCACCCTGTGTTACCTGTAACTCCCCATCACCTGCTATGCCAGACAACATACCTTGCATCATCCCAGGCTTGGAAGACAGAGAGCAAAGCTACATGATCTGAATACCTGGTCCCGGCAAAATTCCTATGGACATAACCCAGGCGTTTGCCTTCATTGATGAAAGGTTCAGGGAAACAGGTAGCTGCAGAGATGGTACAAACGGCATCTCCCACACTGAAAGGAACCACAGAAGGGATCAGGATCATTCAGTTAGTGCTGCCAGCACCTGCTGCAGGCTGCAGATACCAGGGAAATCTTCTCTGCTAGAGACCGTAAGAATTTGGCCTTTACTTGCTAGAGTTCTTCACTGAAACACTTTCCTGGAAGCAGATGTTGAATTAGCTCTATCTGCCCTCCCCTCCATCCATACACCGCCTTCTTCTGGTGAAAAGGACCCTACAGTAATCACAGGGCCCTTCAGCCATCACAGTGACAAAGAACAGATCTTCTACTAAAACGTGGAGACTGATTTTTCTCCTTATCTCATCATTAAATTCCGTATCTCCCCACCTCTAGCTCACTGTTATACCTAGGTGTTTCAAGTCCCACTCTTAATCCAGAAATATTCATCCTCAACTGGTGTCTTACTGTTAACTGAATTTCATAACTGCTTTATTGCCTACACTGGAAGTTATTTCCTCTGCTCCCATGAAGATTCAGTCACCTCTTCCCAGCTGCAGCATTTATTGCTCATCTAGATGTATTGTTTTTTCTCTCTTGTGCATGTCAAGAGGCTCAGGAACTCAGAGAAACAAGAACAAGACCACTGAGACCAGTCAGCTTACTAAAAAATACAGCCCATGATCATCATCTTGCCCAGACGAGGTTCAATGGGAAGTTTGGCCAGGATTCTTCCAAGAGGTGTCAACTCGTCATTGGAATCCAGGGCATCAAGCTCTGAAACAAGATCCCTTGTTATCACAGACAGTTAGCTAACCTCAGAAATCTTTAGATAAGAAATTCAGAGTTTTAATAATTGTGTTTAAGTTGAACCCCACTCATATTTAAGTTTAATATTGGTTACACTGTTGCCAATTGTTGCCAGATTTTCAAAACTGATTTGAGGTCAAACAAGTTTTACTTTAGCTTTACAGAAGTTTTACTACCTCCTCTGCAATTAGAATAATCACAATGTAATTCACATACATAATTTTCCACTCCTTTTTAGTTTGCTTCTGTACACACACCTATTACACTAATAAACCATCTATTATCTAATGAATCTAACCCAATTTCTGCCTCAGGAAAATCAAAGTAGCCCAGTCACAACCAGCTGTGGAGTCTTCATTGCCATTGCCAAATCACAGAACCCTCTTCATCAAAAAGAGAACACCATGAACTCTCTTTCCCTTGAGGCTTTACCTGCCTTTCCCTCCTCCCATTACCTAAAATTATCACCTGTATTCATCCTCAAAGCTACCAAAGGTTTTTACACATTAAAAAAAAAAAAAAAAAAAAAGGCAGCTTTGTAGCCCCAGCAATTAAATGGGAAAGGAAACCCAAAAAGAACTCCTTAGCCACCATCAAATCCATTTTTCCTGGTATCTATTGACCCCAAAAGCCTAAAGAATACTTTGAAGAATAACATGTTTCACCTTCCTAAGAACATTCTAGCAGTGTACATGCACTGAAAAATCACAGGTCATACAGGAAGGGGAGGCACTTGCAGAAACAGCTATTTGGTGTTAGAGCCAAAAATGTTTGCCTTTTCCCCGGGCTCTGGAATTCTGAGTTGCATGAATGAAAAGTACTAATAATTTTCAGAATAGAAAGTCATTAAACCTGACTATGCCCAGCTATGTTTTTTCATTCCAGTCTCCCTCCTGTATACAAGCAACATAGGCTAAGCACACAATTTTTCCATAAAATCAACAATCAAATAGATATTTCAGTTGTTAAAAACTGTAGGAAGTGCATATTTAGTGACATTTACAAAGTGTGCTGAGGTTTGAGGTCACATTTATGCTTTACATCTAAAACATAAATTTAGAGTTCTTCCCTGCTCTATTCTATTCATATTCTAGTTAGTTCCTTGAAGAAGGTGGGGAGACAACTTAACCCACACCTCAGTTTCTTCTGTTTTTTATGCAGCTTCATAAACTGGAGATTTAATTACTTGACAAAATCTGAGATATTGGGTCAGCAAACTGTACAGAGCAGTAATTATTTAATAAACTACCAGCATCTGTTTTTCAGTACTTTTATAGAAGCTTTGTGAATGTCTCAAGCACTGGACTGAGTCTATTTCAAACACAGCAGTGCCACAGCTGGAAAACAGGAAGCTGGAAGCTAACGTAAGTTGCTGGTAAAACAACAAAACAAGCCTCAAGTTTGAAGGCTCAAGTTTCTTGAAAGAATGACACTCCTTTGGGAATTCAAGTATTTCTTCAGCTGCACAAGCCACTGCCACTACCACCCACATATGCCTCCAGGTTGCTGTGTCAGCCAAAATATGCTGCTCCACCAACCCACCCAGAGGTGGTACAGCCATTTGTCAGAGATCACATACATGGAAAACCGCTTGGAGCCAGTTCCCCTAGCCCAGGATTGCCACACAGCCCCATGGGCACATGAGGATACCTCTCAGCGTGCGTTCTGCTTCAATCACTGCATCCAGAGGGGGTGGCTCAATGGCTTTGGCCAAAAACTGCCCAATCCCTCCTAGCCGCAGGAGTTTGATGCTCAAAGCGATTTCATGAAGTGGTGTTCGAAACATTTCAGGGGTCATGTGAGTCTGAAGTCTGGAATGAGAAGAGAACAAAGTCCCATTTCTCTGAACACAGGCTTTGATCACCATGAGGGGGTCTTTCCACCAGCAGAATCCACTGCCCTCCAAAGCAAACTCTGTCTCTGAGCCTACTCATCAGCTCTCTGTGCTCCTGAAACCTGGACTCTTCTATAAAAAAATTCTGTACTTCTCCATTCGCCTTCGGGGTAAATTTATGCTGGGAATGCAAAGGGAGAGTAGCCCTCACATCTCCACTGCCTGCTGTGGGTTCTAGCATGAGCTGACCACAGAGAACCTGCAGGGCTGGAGCACAGCATGGCTGTGTCCAGCCCCACATTTGTCCTTTACAATCCTCTCCTACTCTGCTACGGAAGCTGTTACACTCCTGAGAGACAACCTGCTTTAGCCTGCCCTACATACAAGCACTTTTCTGGTGCAGCTAGAAAAGGTTTCAAAACACCTTGAATAGATCTCCTGATTCAGCTGGCACTAGATTTAGATTATTTCTCTCAAAAAACTATCTGTACAAGTCCACAAACACTCTTTCCTAAGCACCAAGGAACTTTCATATTTTGGGTTTACATTCTCTGAAGGAAGGTAACCTTAAAACCATGATTATTTCAGTAGCCTAAAATCAGTTCACTGTCAAAAACTGTTGATTAAAATCATTGCACTGTACTCAACAGCAGATCTAAATAAATTTCGAGGAATTCAAGGAGAGTTTTTGATCAACTGATGCTTTCAAGAGGTTACAAAAAGTTGAACATCAAAACACAGCTATGCCATAACAGCCAGAGAAAGGGGCGCTGAAACTTCTGTGAGAGAGATCAGATTGTAACTAACAGCTGTGTTGCCTTCTCCAACCAGCAAAGAGATTTCCACGGCTTTAGTAACGGAGAAACAGTTTAGCAGAGAGGTCAAGTTTCAGCAGCAGGGAAGGTGCTAGAGCACACGAAGGGGCTTCCTGTCCATAGAATGAGGATGATGAGAAAAGTAACATCTGCCCTCCTTGCTTTTTACCACTTTCATGACAAAATGGCCTTGTTACATGGCAATGATAGGTGCCCCCAAATGTTTGAAGGCAGACTAGAGCTTTGTCCTCATTACAAAGCTCTTTTCTGCCTTGCCTCTATTCCCAAGCAGTATTGTTCCCCTCTTGAGAGGTTCAGTAGGTTGCAGTGACACTAAAATCATAAACCATTTATCCACCTCAGATTATGGGTGAAAACATAACATATGTACATTTTTTTAAGCCAAAGAACTGAGCTATTTCAGTGTGAACCAACATCATCCATCTGTGCTCTCTGCAACAATTTCCCCAGTCTGACCAGAAGCAGCACCCAACAGTTCTGGGAGAATTCCCTGAGGGTATTTTATTTCTGGAGACCACAGCCTCACCTCTCAAAGCGAGCTCTGCTGCACAAACGGAAACAGAACCCAGTTCGCACGCGCCCAGCTCTGCCTTTCCGCTGCTCCAAATTGGTTTTTGATGCCCAGACCGTGGCATAGTTTGTCATGTTGTTGTGAGCAGTGAACAGCTTCACTTTTTGCCTGTTACAGGAAAAACACCACTAAAGATCAAACATCCTTCATCTTAAGCCCTGCCGAATCAGTTCCTATTTTATGGCTTGGAGCTTTTAAGAAGCCAACCACCCCTGAGCTTTGGCTGGTCAGGCATCAGTGTGGAAACTAAAGCATCATACTCTTTCTAAAGTGGTGCCCCAAACTATTGCACAGAATGATGTTCTCACGTCTGCCCAAAAAGCTTAAAACTCTCATGAATTCATGAGCTCTCTGTGTGTAGTTTTCTCAGAGAGCTTGCACAGCAAGGCAAGAACCGTTACAGACTACAAAAGTCTTCTTCTTTTCCATCAGTCAGACACTGAGGGTTTGTAAAACTCCTTTGGGAGATGACATCTATCAAATTGGTGTGGAGACCCAGTGACATCTCACATGAGTAGTGCCAGCGTGACCAACCCAGTCCCCTGAGATGCCAGCATGGTGTGTCACTCTGCTGTCAATCAGCTAAAGACAATGCTGATTTGTCCTGAGGGAGTTAGAGTCCTCAAGCTCAGCTCGGGGAGCATGGGAACACAAGGCACTTCTGTGCACTCCCAAAACCTCTTTTGCATTCCCAAGGCTAGGATTTATGAAACAAAAAGCTGCTTCATGAACTCACTTGCAAGAGTCGATAACAAAGACCACATCATTGATGGTAATGCTGGTCTCGGCAATACTGGTAGATAAAATAACCTATAAAAACCAGGAAATGCAAAGTGACATTACTGGGTCTGAAAAAGCCAACAATCCACAGCAAGATAAACTACAGAATTTATTTAAAAAGTCAGCAATACACTCCCCAAAAGCCCAACAGAACTGGGCACAGAGAAGGTTCCGTACTTTGGTCACTCCAGGAGGCACAGGATCAAACACTCGACGCTGCTCCTCCAGAGGAATCTGGGAATGCAGAGGTAAAATCCTGTACTGGTGGCCTCCTACAACAGGAATACAAGAAGGCTGGTAACTACTACTGTGTGAATCTCATTGCTTCTTTCCACAACATAAAAGTTTCTGGCCATTCACTCTCACAACAAATTAGCTTCCTAAGCCACTCATCCAACTCCCATCTTCGCACACTCAGTAGTTTCCTTGGGAAAAGATGAAATATAATAAAACAGCTGGTTGTACCAAAGCGTGGGTTCACTTCTAGATGCTTCTGCATTGTATAGATTAAGTTCCAGCCAGGCAAGAAAACAAGGACAGCTCCTGGGACATTCAGAGTCCTGATATAAATCAGCAGGGCCTCAATGAGTTCAAAAGAGGTTTCTCTCTCGTTCAGCTGAGCCATGGAGTGCTTTGTTTCTGGGCCGTATTCATCGCTGCAAATAAGATTGCAGTTGGCCTACAAAAGAAAAATACCACAAAGGAAACCACATAAATTAATTTACCCAAACTATGGAGACTGGCTGGCCAGGCAAATAAGAAAATGAGATATGTGTGTAGATGCCTTTCAAGAAAAAATAGCCTCTTAAAAAAAATTTCAATGACATGGTCTAAACAATAGTTTCAAACCTACAAATTAAGAGTTGAATAAAATTGATAGTTTCTTGACAATGTATGTAAGCACTGACAATATCAACTGCAAGAGAAGAAGGGAGAGAATCTAAATTTTCACCCTAAAAAGGTACTACCAAGCTCATATTTCTTTGTTTCTTTTTCCAAGGTTACCAATCTTCACTTTCAAAAGCATCAGTTTTAGCAAAGAAGTAGGTTGACAAAACATGAGAACCTTAGCTTCGATGAAAAATAAATTCTTCAGTTTACAAGGGCAAGAAGAAAATTTAGTTCCATTGCTGAAGTTAACAGCAATCTCAGATACTAAAAATAAGAAAGCTGCTAGAGATGTTTCACTTCAACAATGCCAAATGAATTACACTCAAGCTGGAGTAGTAAAAATGGCACTTGTTTAATTTTTCATATTAAAATTCAAGCATACATCATCATCTTCACCACTTTCTTCATCCTTCTCTTTCTTCTTCTTTTCCTTTGGTGGAGGGACAAACTGAGTCATTTGAATACAGTCTTCCAGAAAATAATCTGCAAGGACAGACAGATGATCAGGACTGACTGCCAGAAGCCTGTGCAAGGGAACGTAATTCTTTACACCATTTCTCAAGAGTCTCCTGATATAAATCAGGATGTTTCAGAGCATGGAGCCAAGACTGATAAAACTGGAAGCGCAACCAATGATTTACCTTGGACGGGAAAGGTTCTCCCGTAGACCTCGATGATGGGACAGTTGAAGAAGTATTCACAAAACATACTGGTATCGATGGTGGCAGACATAAGGACAACTCTGATTTCAGGATATGCCTGAATGACATCCCTCAGCACCACCAAAAGGAAGTCTGTCTGAATAGAAAGAGAATAAGAGCATCATTAACTTCATATCTACAAAACGCAGTATCTTCCCAAGAAACCAGAAGGAATTACACGTTACTGAACAAGAGAAGTAACGAGTAGCACAAAAGTAGTCTAAAACTAGAAACAGTTGTCTGTGCTTTATTTTGAAACTTAATTTTGCAATTCCTGTAATAAGTGATTTTTAGGATTTCCAGTGTAAAGAAGGGTTTTTTTCCCTACAAAAATAGTTTGCTTCCATCCTAACAGTACATTACAATCTCAGGTTTTTTTAAACTTGGTTTACATACAAAGTAGCCATAATTCATAAAATAAATAGGAATTACTCAGTGCAGGTGTGTGTGAAGTTTGCAGTTCTGTTTAAATATGACATTTACTTAGTTCTGCCACGCAATTAGTTAGGCAGGCCCTTAGCTCAACATGAGAATTTCCAAACTGGTATTTTACATCATTAACATACATTTAATAGATGAAGAGATGCATCAGAAAAATGTGTGTTGCGATTTTATTCAAAATAAGTCCCTAAATTCTGTCCAAACGAGCTTAAACAACATGTCAGAACATGATGGTTTCTCTCACTCTTGGTATGACAAAGTTGAAAACTGCACAGAATATTCAAGGGAACAGAAAATATTTGCCATTTCAAATTATATTCACTACCTCTCCTAATTCTATCATCAACTTGTATTTTACGTCATGTAAACCCTGAATTTCAATGTATCACTATCCAGGCTCCAGGTTCTGTTAATACCACCAATAATACAACAGTGTCAGTAGAAACAGCACTCTAAAATAAGTGTCATTCAGCATGCTCCCCGACTTGGACAAGATGCGTTTGTACTGTGGTGTTCCATTTTCCAGAGAGGACCTTAACAGGAAAATAGTCAGAGGGCAGCAAGGAAGCACAGGTCCTTGTTCTGCTAATCAGGTAAGGAATAATTAAAAGTTCTAAAAATCTCATAAAAGAAGGAAAACTCAAACACCTGACACTTACTAAGACACAATTTCCTCTCTCATGTTGGCTACTACACACAAACACATACGGAAGTTAAAAAGAACAGAAGCATAGAGAGATTAGGTCTGTCATCACCAGCTAACTCACATTAATGTCTCTCTCATGGATCTCATCAACAATAACATGACTAATGCCACGGATCCCAGTCTCCACCTTTCGCAGAAGAACACCTAAACCAGAGACAACAGGTAAAAGTTCACATAACAGTTCAACCTTCCCCCTCGTGGTCCCTGGATTAAAAATCAGGAAGCGTACAGGCTGCCCAGCCCCTTTTCTAACCCCATCTCTAATTGCCACACTTTCCTTTGTACAAGTGATGGCAAGGCTACAAAGCATTACCACAAGAAAGATCCTTTTATCTTTACCAGCCAGTGCTGCTTCGCTGCTTCCCCTTCCATCTGTTAAGAACAATCAATATATGGCAATTTTATCTCTTCATGGGATTATTTCTGTGTGCTATCAGACAAAAAATCTTAAATCTTAATTCTTCTTTGCACAATGGCATGTCAGCAAACTTTTATCTAAAAAAACCCCTTCAATCTTCTAAGCAGACTTCATAAAAATTTTAATTTAACCATATTCCTGTTTTTGCTGCTAACTCAGAGTTCAGACCCATGATAAGCTCCAAACATAAGGAAGCAATACAGACCTACAGTGCAGAACATGATGCTGGCGTGTGGTCGAGGGAGCACAGATTCAAACCGCACGCTGTACCCACAGCTCTGCCCAGGCTCTTCCCCCCTCTCATAGGACACACGCTCTGCTACGGAAACCGCACTGATCCGCCGGGGCTGAGGGGTGGAAAAGTTTTCTCTAAATTAATGAGGAGGTTTTAGAAGTTTATCACAACACCACTGAAAGCAATAAAGGAAATTATAAGTGCTACAGGTGCCCTGTCCTATGTTCCAGGTGCCCTGTCCTAGTATTTCTTTACAAAGTAATCGTTAAACATTAATATTGTAACAGCACAGGGGTTTTTTTTCACAAAGGAGGGATATAAGGATATATGGCAACTACAGCTATCATTTGCCAAATAATTTCCTTGGTCTGCTGAGAGTTTTCACCTCAGCAAGGTTCAAGCCAGATTATCCATACTGTAAATCCATGCAAGAGTAATGCTCCAAATGAAAATACACATGATGTGAGGTTTCTCCTACTTATATTGCTGAGGATGTATCTTTATGAACCATGTCCAGCAATGATAATAAGGTTCCTCAACACATCCTTCTAGCCTTCAAGGCCAGGTTGGATGGGGCTTGGAGCACCCTGGCCTAATGGGTGGCATTGCTGACCAAGGCAGGGTATTGGAATGAGACGAGCTTTAAGGTCCCTTCCAACCCCAACGATTATTCCACGGTTCTGTGATTTATCCTAACCAACAGGTGATTTCTCAAATCCACCACAGAGCTGCAGTGGTCACACATTCCTCACCTGTGTCACCACTATGTTGCACTCAGCAGCTCGGTTGGTTCTGATGTATTCATCCAGGATGTACTGGGGCACTTGGGTGGTTTTGCCACAACCAGTGGCACCACGGATGACAACAACAGAATTGTGATGGATGGCATCCAGAATTTCACTTTCAAAATTCTTCAGAGGTAAAGCCTCTCTCTCTTCTTGGATCTGGAAAAAAAGTCCAGGACATTTCCAAGGTCTCCAAAAATCAGCCTGTTCTGCTCCACATCTATACTTTGCCTCACTTTTCTATGCCTTTCCCTTACCCAAAGGAAAAACTGCCAAAGAATAGGTCATAGTTTTTATTTTTTCCTGGCACAGCACCACTCATCCCCACATCCACCCCAGTGGAACATCCAGCACTTCTGAAAACGTGGTGTGTATTTGTGCTGAAATCCAGCCTTATACACTTTGTGTTACACTCAACACCTTCTAGAAAATAAGGAGCCTAGCGCAAGGATGACAGGTCACAGGAAGCACGCTTACCCTCTGTAATTCCTGATCCTGCTCCAGACGGTACATGAAATCACTTTTCAGATCTGTGCTTATTTGCTCCGGAGTGAGCTGGAAGTGTAAGACATTATTTGGAGGCTTTTTGACCCCTCTTCTTATCTACATCATAACTTCGGTATCAGATCAGTCACACCAATATCATGATCCCAAATATCCGTAAGGGATCATTTCCTACATAACTCCCTGAAATCAGTTATGCCTCTGAGCTGTTTTACTTCATTCATTCCAGCGTATTAAACACTCCTCTCCAAAGAAGTCTCTCAGAAAGACCGAAAACACTGAAGAAAAACGATTGTTTAAATTTACACACTTTGACTGCTTGAGAAACGTACTCTATTCGGCAGGAAGCCAACAAGATGATGGTTCGGACAGGAGTTTTTAATGTAACTAATGACCTAATGTAAACACAAACCCACCATTAAAACTGCAGCTGAAAGGTAAAAGTTTGAAGAGAATTCATCAGGCAACTCCTGTCTTCAACTGGAAGGAATTCTGAAGAAATGCAAATTTGTTACCAAGGGGCTAGTTGTTTTTACTGCAAATAAGTCAGTTGTTCCAGTCAGAACTAGCACAGGTAAATCTTGAAGAGATTACTGAATCATTACTGAAGGCAGCTCAATTTGCAATTGATTATGGGGTTTTTGCAGCAACAGCTAAATTTACATTAGTTCCATATATTTTTAAAAATCAATATATTACAATCAATACTAATTTAATGTAATTTATGGAAAAAACTCTAGTAGAAAAAGTATTGTTATTTTGGCCATAAGCAATTTGGCTGTTTTAAGAATATCAAGTTCCTGTTCTGAGTATTTTCCGACCAGCCTATACCAGTCAGACCAAATTACCCTCTGAACTTAGCAAACCAGTAATTCTTTCCCTTCTTCATTCTATCATGCCACATTGTTGCTTCTCATTTGTTCTGTGTTGAATGAGACTAGAAATGACAAAAAGTAAGAAAGTTGGTTGCTTGTGGAGTGGCACTGGCTTGGAGCAGTTTCTTCTCCCAGAGAAAGAGTATGAACATGGAAGTATGGGAAAAAGAAGCCAGTGAATTATAAATTATATGCCTGAGAATTTACCTTGTAATTTCAATTATACACTTTGTACAGGCTGCACAATAGCAGGCAAAAGGTAAAACAAAGCAGAAATTGGGACACTCAAGACACTGCTGCTCAAGACCTGATAAAACATGAAGTAAACACAAAGAACCCTCTGCCTCCAGGTCAAGAAGGGAAGAAATTCTATCAGTGGACTGTCTTCTCCTTTAAAATATCTAATACTTTAAATCCTAGTTGGGGAGAAGCATTAGAAGTTCTGGAAGCATAGAGAAATCAAGCAACAGATCAATTTTTTAAGCTGTCTTACATTTGCCAGAGGACCATCATCAATATTGCAGCCAGTCCAAGGGTTCCAGTTGGAATGAGGTGGTGACCAGGGAACAACTCCCATATGACTTTGTCTCTGCGATGGTTCGAAATGGGCCAACTTTCCAACACTGATCAAAACTGGATTACTGGGATCTTCAGGCTATAAATCCAAAAGCAGAGTGGGTAAAGACAGATAAATGATTAAATGAGCAGGCGTGATGTTCCATACTGGAGTATCAAACCACACACTCACCAAAGGCACAATCTCCAGGGACAGTTCCTGTATAGTCTTTTGCAGATGATTTTCTAAGTCAGAAGACAGCAACACCTCATAAGGTTCCAGCTAGGAAATATTTAAAAACTACATGTCAATATACACAGAAAGACAGGCATTGGAAGCCAGAACTGTGGGCTATTAGAGCTGAACTGTCAAACATCTCCTTGTGAAACAAGGCCAAAGAGTATCATCAGTTCAAAATTCACATTCTTGAATTATTTTGCCAACTTTTCACTGAATGAGAATTTGTAGGCTATTTTAAAATATCTGAGTTTAATTTCAGAGGAATGCATTCCCAAACTTGCAACCAAATACCTGAATAACATAAATTCCTTGGTATGTATATATATATATGTATATATATCTGAATTGCCAGAAAACGCTCATGTGACAGAGAATTAATCCAAACAGCCATAAACAGAAATATTCAAGCTTGTAGAAAAATTATACTGAAAACAGCATTTGCTACAAATCCTATTTCATTTAACAGAATGCAAAATTAGTTACTGCTCCAATCACATACACATGAAGTTATATTTCTGATACAAATCACTAGCCAGAACAGAAACAATTGCTAAAGAATAAAAATTATTAATAACTTGTACAACGTTAAATATGGAGAGCAAGCTTTTAACTCACTCCTGTTTATGAGAGTGCATCTGTGTTTTGAAATGAAAGCTTGAGAAAAAAGAAAGCAGTAATTCCTGCCCCTCCTGCCAAACTCACCGATTCTCCTTTCTTCTTTGTCTGCCCAGAGTAAGGCTCAATGACACCAAGGTGGTAGAGCTGTCTGACCAGGGAAAGGGCACAGGACTGTGCTGCCAGCTTTTTGTTTGATCCGTGCTCACAACTGAAAATCCCTGCAGCACACAGAGGTCAGAGCTGTAGCAGCAGAGGAGTCAAGCAGCTTCCACAGAAGACACTACTCTGAACTGGGCTCTCTGACTGTACACTTAGACCAGGTTTCATGGACAGTCTCAAATCTTGATAAATCCAGAATTCCAACATAAAATCCAACCAGGCCCCTCCACTGGCCAGCTCACACTGGCTGTGTGATGTTACTTTACTGCTAAGTCCTTTGAAGTTTTTCTGCATTCAGTGCCTAAGGAAGTATGATTATCCAATAACACCCAGCAACATCACACAAATGATCCTTTACCTCTGGAAGTGGCTCCAACACATAACTATAATAAACTCTGTACCCACACACGTTCCTCTATACCAACACCTATCTCTTGCTAAGTTAAAAAATAAATAGGAGCACTTACTTCTGCCCAGTTGCTTCACATAAATGTTCATTTCTGCATTAAAGCTCCTGCCAGAGAAAGAAGGAACACAAAGGTACAATTACCAATCGCTGACACTGTAAAAATATTTACTCTTTCCAATATTTCTAGGCAAAGATCTCTGTCCTCAGTCAGAAACTCTCAATTCATAATATTTCAAGGTGAAATATTACTGCTTTCAGTCCCTTTAACCCCAAGTTAGGTAACAGACCTGCCATCAACAGAACCAGTAGATTTGGTAAGAAGACTTCTGAGTATGCCACTGTTCGGCACTGAAATTTAAAGCCACATTATTAGGAAATATGCTCTGAGCTGTCCAAGTTTAAGGCAACAGTTATAAAGCGTAATGTTAACATGCATCCCAATGTACCATTAACTGTATCCCACATTAGTACTGGTATAACACTGATGTAACCCACTAACAGCCTGTGTTTAATGACTTGATGCAACATTTAATACAGTTAATCTGCTTTTTGCCACACATTTGATCAGCTCAGAGCATAAACAAACCCAAACCAGGTTATTTAGTCAAAATCATTCAACTTATCTGAACAGGAGACAGAATATTTGAATTTCCATGAATTTCTATTCCCTTACGCCATGCTCTGGAAACAGCAGTACTTAAGTAGCAGAGTTATAGAGCTGCTAAAGGGTAACTCTGGTAGCAAACCCACTAGTTTGCTTAGTAGACATGTAACCAGTTCAGTTAAAGGTTAACTGGAATATTAATCACAGTATCATAGGATCATGGAATGGTTGGGTTGGAAGGGACCTTAAAGACCATCTCATTCCAATCCCCTGCCAGGGCAGGGACACCTTCCATTATCCCAGCTGTGGGTGCCCCATCCAACCCGGCTTTGGACACTTCAGGGAAGGGGCACCCACAGCTTCTCTGGGCAACCTATGCTAGGCCCTCACCACTCTCAGAGAGAACAATTCAGGCTTAAAAAAAAATATCCTCAACAGAGGAGGGCAGAAATCACGACCCATGTTTTTAAGAATTCCAAACCTAAGCCTGTATTTGTCACATGAAATATTAAAGCCAAATTGTTTTAAGACAGGATTTAAACTGGCAAATGTGACTCTAGGTGCATGACTCAGTTTATTGGACTGAGATCCTCTTTGGAAACTAGGCCTTGGCATTTGCACAGCTGGAGACTGTGCCTTGCACCCGTGTCCTTCATTTTTTGCTGCAAACAAACAATAAAAAAGGTTAAATGAGTGATTTAAATTTCAGGTTAGACCTCCTTCCTGTGCTACCAAGGAACTGACCTTCAGGCACAGTGGCTTCAGGGGTCAAAGGCCACTGGCTCTCAGGGACACAACAGCCACCTAAGACACCGATGACAGTATGTTTCTCAGCCAGGCCTACAGTCAGCATTCAATCTCATTCTCCACCACCTGAGGGGAGAACAGCAACACCAGAAATCAGTTTGCAGCAGAATCCCACATGATTCCCTAGTCCAGCCTCAGTAGCCCACGCGTGAGCAGGCACAGGTCTGTGGCGTCACTCTTCAGCAGGAACAGAAGGAGGCACGGGCATCCCAAAACAGAAAAGCCACATCCCATCCCTAAATGTGAGCTTGTGCTTTGTATTTTAGGAGAGCCATCTTTATATTTACAACTTATACCCTCCAGTCATAATTAAAGCTTTCAAATTTTCCAGCTATTACTAAGTCCTCAGACCGTGAGTATGATTAATTGACCACAAACCTCTGAGAGCGTGGCTGACATACCTGTTATAATCAATATCTCTGATCATTACCTCAAAAAAAGCCCCAAAATAGATTGGCAAAATGCCTGACACCTGGTATTTCTTTAAGAAAACCCAACAACCTAAACTATATTATGTCCTCAAAACTCCAAAAACATTCCTCTCCTGTTACACACTCCGAAAGGATTAAATCCAACAGTATCCCAACAGTTCCTCAATGAGCCCTACAACACATTAGGATTGTTTCATGCCTATTTCATCTGTTGCAGCAGGTAGTGAACAGCCCATTTTGCCATTCCATCCAGGGCAATCCACACAAGCTTCCCTGAACAAAAACTATATAGGAAACTCTGAAATGCACTCCAGAAGAACAACCAGGCTGAGAAACATACTGTCATCTGTATAATTTCCTTCTGATCAAGACTAGATAAATTTAAATACATGGGGCTTAATGCTGCAGAAGGCTAACAAAAAATGAGCTACACAAATATTCCCTAAACTACAAGATAAAAGAAATGTTCAGAAGCTACGCCTGCAACAAGCATAATTTAAATTCCTAATACTGTACAAACTAACTTTTTATGTCACTCACTTAAGTGAAAGAAATGGCCTTGCCTGAGAGACATAAATTGAGATGAAGTGACTTGAAGACAGGTTTGAATTTAGGACTTTCTGCACCAATACACATCTTTTAGATGTTCCAAATAACTGGAAGAGTCAATAACAAAAGAATACCATAAGTTCTGCAAGTGAGACTCTCATGAAAGGCTGTAATCTTTCTAAAAATATTAACTCTCACAGAACACAAGTCTATATAATGCAAAAATGCCCAACCCCAAACCCAGTCAGGAGAATCCAGCAGTAGCAGCATGCCATTGTTTCCAGCGAAAAAACATCATTATATTTTACCAGAAATAATAAAACGTCCTAACATCTGGATGATTTGTAAAGACTGCTCCTAACAGGGATAAAATAATAAAAAACATCAATTCTTAATCTGTTATGAGCTTTTTTTATTTGGGAGAAGCACATGCAAATTCTCTGGTGGAATGGCTAAAAGTCAGAAAAGAGTAATATCCAGCTGGTCTTAACTGAAACTTAAGACTCTCAGAATTCCTTTGGGAAGATTCTGCCAAATCGGTTCTTTCAAAAGAAGATTCCATTGTCAAAAAAGTTAATTATAATAAGTATATATAATGTTATAATAATAACATATATAAAAAATATAATTTTAAAAATAGAAATAAAATGTCCTTAAAGCACATTGATACATAAGTGAATTTAAGATTTACTTAAAATGCACAAAGACAACAACAGCCACAGAACAATTACCACAAGCAATTGAGCTCTCTTTTCATTCAAACTGACACCCTAGCAGCTGGCTAGAGGACAGAAATCAGTTTAAAAGCTGCATATCCAGAATTTCTCAGAAACTTCTTCAGTCTCTCAGATCTTGGCACGGAGACTCCTCACCCCCATATCAATATTTAGGAATGTTGTTGGTCCTGGCAAAGAACATTATGGCTCTATCGAGCATAGCAAGTAAGTGTGAACAGCCACTTTCACCAAAAGTATTTTGAACCCTTCAGACACAGATGATGACTAAAACTACCAAACCTGTTGTGATCAGGCCCCATTTCAATGTATTTATATTCTTCCTGGATCTTCTCCTTTTGGAAAAACTGGTTCAGACGTGCCTTGGCATTTTCCAAGGTCCAACCCCCGTGAAGATCAGCATTTATGTCCACTTCTGACTCTGAGGTCTAATATGGAAAAAAAAGAGTATCGTTTACCAGTTTAAAGATTCTTACAAGTCTTTAAAGTAACTCACCTAGATGCTATAAAATAATTAAGACATCAAAGAAAATGCTAAAAAGTCCTCAGTAATTCTTTATCTTCAGAAAAAAATGTCTGTACAAAGTCCTGGATGTTCAAACTATCCAGAGCAATTTATTTGTTCCTAGCTTAAACAAAATATCTTTCTTAAAAGTCAACAAGTAAATCTGCAGCTTTAAATCTGTAGCTAAAACTAACACCAAAATATCAAAAGAAAACTGCAAGCTTGGTTATAAACGGAAATAACAAATTAAAGGCAATGAAAGATACCTATTTAAGAACTAAAGGAGAATTCCACTGCATGACTTACCTCCCGCACTTCTTGCTCCTCTTTCCTTGAATAATAATCTTGCAAGTTTGCACCCCGATCCCACTGAGCTCCATGACTGCCACAGTTTCCAGGTGCTGCACTTGGTCCGTTGCCTACCACACAGAAAAAAAATTAACAAAATAACTCCCCAAAACGTGTTCTTAGTAATGGAGAGGCATTGCCTGGCCACTTTGACAGGACATGACCAGTCCCTCAGTTGCAGTCATCCACACCCCTGCCTCAAAACTACGACTTTGGTGTCCTGTCTGCAGAGCGATGCAATTTGGGGGAGAAATCACCACCAAAATACATTCAAATACACTGAAATTACAGCTTTCAGTCTTACCTACTTCACTTTTTAAAAGCAAATGTGGAGGAAGGGGTCCCCCCAGAGCTGAACTGGAACCAGTGACATCTCTAGCTGCTTCCTGTCCTCCAGTGGGGATATCACCTGCTGCTGGCTAGGGAAGGGAATGAAGGAAAACCTCAGCACATCAGTACAGAATAGGTCATTTTACTATTTAGCTAGAAACTATTCAGGCAGTTTAAAGACCTCAGGCAACATTATGCAACAGTTATCCCCAGTAAATATGCAATAGTTACTACACAGTAGCAACCCCAATAGTAACACAACTGTGAATATTTGAATACTGAACTGTCATGAAACTAACTGGCACAGCAAAACCAAAATAGCAGTCTTGTTTCCATTGGGTTCCCCTCAGGCTGATGAGGCATGGAGGCTGCTTCCACTGAGAAAACTCATATATATCCTTAATGGAGCACTAGAAGAAGATTCTTCCCTCTCAAGAGGTAACACATAACTTTATGTTTTATTTATTTTTTATCTAAACTTGCTGTAATGACAGAGTTAACCTCGTTTTCCACAGCCTTTACGTGATAGTCACTACTGAGTGTTCACAAAACATCATAAAAAGCAGTGATCCTGTTGCACAGCTGAAGCAATTACAGTTTAAAACACCAGATTTTCAAAGTCTGGTTTGATATATCTGTGATTATTATTTTTGATTTGTTTTTCTTGTGTTTTTTTTTAAACCACACAGGATTATATATAAAATATATATATTATAACATGGCTCTAACACTTCACAGTGTCAGGTGTGAGTACTCAGCACTTCTAAAGCCAGGCTGCACCTCACAGGAACTCTGAATTCTTTCCAGCCTTATCAGCTTTGCAGCCCAACATGCAGCTGGATTTTCCAGATCATCCTACAACATTCAGTGGGACTTGATAATCTCAAAGGTCTTTTCCAACCTAAATGATTCCACGTCCCTCAGATTCATCACTGCACAGGGGCCTAGACTGAACTCCAGGGATGAAACACAACCGGGAGTATGGCACCACAATCACAGAGTAGTCTTTGATAAGGAGAAAGAGCAGCTTACTCCAAAAGCAGGAATTTCATCCTTTTTCATTTCATTCACCCGCACTAAGTAGTTGATGAAGTCTCGGGCAGCGTTGCTCTGCGCGTCCTTCTTGTTGGTAGAGTTGCCCATGCCGACGTAGTTGAAGCCTTCCACTCGGACCTGGAAGGAATAACACACAGCTCTGGCAGGTGCAGCTGAAAGGGGCTTGGAGACCAGCAACAGGAACACCAAATCCTGGCTGCAGGTAAGTACAGGAGAAATAATATTACTAAGTATTGTTACATATAATTATATATAGCTATACATTTCTGTAGGTTTCGAAAAGCAAACCCCCACATTCTGAGAACTTCTCCTCTCAGAGCACAAGTGCTTACCAAAACGTTGTGGAAGAAGAAAAATCAATGTAGGAAGGCACTCTGGCAACACACAGCAGCAAACTCTGACCAAGATCACTTTCCTCAACCCAAATACTAAACCCTTGGATAACAAGGACAGGAGCGACCTTGGGTTCACTCAGCCACAGCTTCATGTTCTTGCAACGTAAATGTGATTTATTTATGATTTTTTTTAATTTTAGCACAGCAGTTCTATACCCTGAACAATGGTACCTCCAACCATACAGTAATCATACTTGATTCACAGCTATCCTACTAGGCTGCAAAAATCAGAAAGAGAGATGTTTCAATGAGACTGATCCTTTCACCTGTTAAGCTCCCATGGATAATCACAGAGCATCAACATATCAAAACCAGTATAACAATACCTATATATTGTATAACATGTAATATATATGTTATAGTGTCACTTTTTACAAAAAGCATGGAGTGACCAACCAAGAGGGAATGGCTTCACTCTGACAGAGGGCAGGGATAGATGGGATATTAGGAAGAAATTGTTCCCTGTGAGTTTGGTGAGGCCCTGGCACAGGTTGCCCAGAGAAGCTGTGGCTGCCCCTGGATCCCTAGAAATGTTAAAGGCCAGGTCGGACAGGGCTTGGAGCAACCTGGGATAGTGGAAGGTATCTGTCCATGGCAGGGGGTGGGACTGAATGAGCTTTAAGGTCCCTTCCAACCCAAACCATTCCATGATTCTGTGAATATATCTATTCATACAACCATTCCCTCCGAGTATTGCTCAACCAGTTACAATACCTTGAAAAGTGATTTAATGCCACTGTGTTTCTTAGTTTTCTTACTGACATGGAAGACAAACAGGGGAAAGAACGGTAACATGACAAATTTAAGGTGCAAATCCATGGCACTACTCATGAACTTAGTGCCAGCTACTTGTCAGAGCCAACCTGAATTCACAGCTCCCACATCCCCAATATCCAGAGGCAGGGGTAAAGGAGTATTATAGCAGTGGACAGTAGCAACCATTCCAACAAGAATTCTTTAATACGTTTCCTCTCAAGTTCAAGAGTGGACCAAAGCTCTTAGCAAAGTGACATACAGCACCCCTCACGAACTATTTTAACTGCAAGAAGGGTCACACACGGTGCATAGACACCACCCTTAAATAAAAAAGCAATCCGTTTTCCCTGTAAGAACATCGTTCCAGCTTCTTCCCTCCTTTCACTCATTTCACACTGCGTACACGCAGCCAGGACACTGGCTCAAAGCAGCTCAGCCCTTCCTGAGCCCTCGGCTTCCAGTGACTCCCACCCAGGCCGGGCAGGGTCCAAACCCCGGAGCCCGGCGCTGACCCCAGGTTCCTTCTGGCAGAAGACCCCGGCAGCACACCCAAGAGGGCCCCAGGTTCCCTCTGACAAAGCCGCCAGACCTGCTCCCAGACCCTCGGCACTGAGCCCACGTTCCCAGCGGTAGAGCTGCGGGTCCGGCCCGGCAGGGTCTTCGCCAGCACCCGAGACTCCAGGCAAAGCCCAGACCCCATCGCAAACCTCAGACCCCCGGCAGGGCCCCACATTCCCTTTGACAGGGTCCTCAGACCCCCGGCAGAGCTCCAGGTCCCTCCCGGCAGCGACCCCAGACTCACGGCACGGTCCAAGTTCCCTCTGGCAGAGCCCAGGCTCTCGTCACGGCCTCCAACCCCTCAGTACAGCCCCCACAGGCCCGGCAGGGCCCCAGACCCACTCAGGACCCTCAGGTTCCCGACGGAGCCTCGGCAACACGCCCAGACCCCAGCAGGGGTCGTCAAAGGCCCGGGAGGGCCCCAGTCCCCCTCTGTGTCCCCAACCCCGCAGCACAGCCTTAAGTTCCCCTCATGGCTCCCAGGCCCCCACAGAGCGCCCAGCCCGCTCTCCCGAAGGGGCAGGCCTGCACCTCGCAGAGGAAGGTCTGCCGGCCGCGGCCGCCGGCGGCGCGGATCTCGTAGACCGGCATCACCCTCCTCCTGCCGCACCAGGCGTATAGGTAGTTCTTCACGTCCCCCATGGCCGGGACGGCAAAACGTGGCAGGACCACTCGCTGCAGCCGGCGCCGGGCCCGCGGCACCCCCACCCGGCAGCGCCTGCGCGCCGCCGGACGGCGGCCGGGAGGGACCTGGGAGGTGCCGGGAGCGTTCCCTCCGCCCTCCCTCCAGCGCCCCGCGACCGCGCTCCTGTCCGAACCATCATCTTTGTTGGCTTCCTGCCGAATAGAGTACGTTTCTCAAGCAGTCAATGTGTGTAAATTTAAACAATCGTTTTTCTTCAGTGTTTTCGGTCTTTCTGAGAGACTTCTTTGGAGAGGAGTGTTTAATACGCTGGAATGAATGAAGTAAAACAGCTCAGAGGCATAACTGATTTCAGGGAGTTATGTAGGAAATGATCCCTTACGGATATTTGGGATCATGATATTGGTGTGACTGATCTGATACCGAAGTTATGATGTAGATAAGAAGAGGGGTCAAAAAGCCTCCAAATAATGTCTTACACTTCCAGCTCACTCCGGAGCAAATAAGCACAGATCTGAAAAGTGATTTCATGTACCGTCTGGAGCAGGATCAGGAATTACAGAGGGTAAGCGTGCTTCCTGTGACCTGTCATCCTTGCGCTAGGCTCCTTATTTTCTAGAAGGTGTTGAGTGTAACACAAAGTGTATAAGGCTGGATTTCAGCACAAATACACACCACGTTTTCAGAAGTGCTGGATGTTCCACTGGGGTGGATGTGGGGATGAGTGGTGCTGTGCCAGGAAAAAATAAAAACTATGACCTATTCTTTGGCAGTTTTTCCTTTGGGTAAGGGAAAGGCATAGAAAAGTGAGGCAAAGTATAGATGTGGAGCAGAACAGGCTGATTTTTGGAGACCTTGGAAATGTCCTGGACTTTTTTTCCAGATCCAAGAAGAGAGAGAGGCTTTACCTCTGAAGAATTTTGAAAGTGAAATTCTGGATGCCATCCATCACAATTCTGTTGTTGTCATCCGTGGTGCCACTGGTTGTGGCAAAACCACCCAAGTGCCCCAGTACATCCTGGATCTCTCTTCCCTCCTTCCAGCCCCCTTGAAATCATTATTTTCACGAGGAGCAGTCAGGGCATGGGATCCCTCGTGTCAGCCACAGGAACCATCAGCCAGCAAGAGGTTCAGCCCAGGATACAAAAAAATGCACCTTTCAATCTGACAGCAGGTGACTTGCTCTGGTGAGACTCCACCTGCAGAGCTGCCTCCAGCTCTGTGGCCCCCAACATCAGGACACAGAGCTGCTGGAGTGAGTCCAGAGAAGGCCTTCAAGATGCTCCAAAGGCTGGAGCCCCTCTGCTCTGGAGACAAGACTGGGAGAGCTGGGGGTATTCAGCTTGGAGAAGAGAAGGCTCAGGGGAGACCTCAGAGCCCCTTCCTGTGCCTAAAGGAGTGCCAAGAGAGCTGGAGAGGGACTTGGGACAAGGCCTGAAGTGACAGGACAAGGGGGAATGGCTTCTCATTGCCAGAGGGGAAGGATAGGATATTGGGAAGAAGTTCTTCCCTGTGAGGGTGGTGAGGCAGTGGCACATGGTGCCCAGAGAAGCTGTGGCTGCACCATCCCTGAAGTGTCCAAGACCAAGTTGGATGGGGCTTGGAGCAACGTGGGATAGTGCAAGGTGTCCCTGGCCACGGCAGGGGATGAATTTGGATTATTTTAAGGTCCCTTCCATCCCAAACCATTCTACGTTTCTATGATTCCACGCCTTCCTAACCTACATGGCAGCATTCTGCACTGCCACATGGAGGTGCACAGCTCAATCATGTCTTTGTTTCTGTCCTAAGAAAAAAACCAGAAATACCTGCTTATTAGTGTGCAAAAATGGATTTCTTTTTTTAAATTTTGCATTATGGCATATAAACACAGAGATCAGACAGAAGCAGGATTTTACATGCACAGACAATATCCCAGTAATTCTGATGAACAGATACCAGCCTGAGCAACGTGATGGTGTCATACTGTTGTTTAAACCCACAATGTAGTGTCCTCATGGAGAGGACAAAACACCATCCATCTGAGAGGGGGCAGAGATGGATCTTCCTCCTTTCTAGGCAAAAGTCATCAGCCCTCCCCTCCAACTGGGAAAAATTTGCTATTTTTTTATTAAACAATCCCAGTCAGTCCTGGAATGTGCAGCACTCTAGGGGAGCACTGTAAAATGTCAGGCTACATGTGCCCCAGCAAAGCCAGCCCTAACAGGAAGGGGCTTGGGCACATTGCCAATTCCCTGAAAGAAATTCTCGCCCATCATGTGGGGGATGTGCCACAGGGCAGAGAATCCCAGAGAAGGAACCTCCAGATTGACATGAAAGTATCGATCATAGATGTGGCACCTGGGGATATGGCTTAGTGGTGGACCCGGGTGTGTCAAGTTAATGGTTGGACCTGATGATCTTAGAGGTCTTTCTCAACCTTAATGATTCCATGACTCCATGCTCAGTCACTATCAGGCCACACAATGCTGTCCAGCTTGGCTTTGGCCTTGACAATGAACTCACTGGAGGCATCAATAAGCGGAAGCCGTGGAGGTCCCATGGGAATGCCAGAAACAAAAGTCATTACTGCTTTAGTCTGTGCAACACCAAAACCTGGGCAGACAAAAGCAAAGTCAGGACATTTGTAGACCACTTTCCTTAAAGCATCCTCAATACAGGTGTCCAGAAAAGCAGCAGTATAGATTTTTCCTGTGTAATCCAGCATCAACCAGGCTTCAAGCACTTCTTGGAAGAGAGAATAGTGTAATTGAAAAGAGGTAACTGTGCTTGCAGACAGGAACAACACTGCAGTAAAAATTACACCTACTTACTGTATTTATTCCTATGTAGGCATCCCCCACTGCAGACTCACACAGAGCCATGTCTTGGGAGTAAGAACATCCTGCTCTCTGTCCATAGTTCATGACTCCTTATGTACATCTGGAAATTTCGTGTTTGCCTCTTTATCTATAAGGCTAAAACACAATAATTCCTCTGACTTTGAACCCAAGGAATACAACCAGGCTCTAAAGCTTGGCAAGATTCATCAGGGCTTGCATATGTACAGCAAACCCACAGTAAAGAGTTCTCTTCATTGAATGTCTGATATAATTTAATTTAAACATTTCCTGTCTGTTTCAGTCTCTTACACCACTCTTGGTTTTAATTGCTTTTTATATTTAAACTTGACTTTGTTTCTAGCAATTATTAAATTTTAAAATTTTTTGGCCTTGCACAACCTTCAACAAAATTTCTGTTAAATTACCACAAGGCAGGAGAGACAAGTATCAGAGCTGTTCTTCTACTTGGGCACCGCCATTTCAGAAAAATTACTGTAGAATAAAGCTAGAAATTAGCTTTTGGAGATGGAAGGAAAAAAACCCTAACAAAAAAACCAACCTGCAGAAAGAGTCAGGATAAGAACAAGTGTAAATCACAGAGTCACAGCTTTAAATCTGTGAAATTTCACAGCAGAAGGAAGGAAGGGAGAGTGGAATCTGTCAGGGATGCTTGGTCAGCTCCCTTTGTTGAGCTTCCAGCTGCTACTAAGTTGGGAAACAGCAGATGCAACAGTTTTTCACTGCAAAATCTTCCAGGAAGGAAGTTCCAAGAGTACAGCAATATGAGAGTTTGAGGAGCACAAAGTCTGCACTTTTAGACATAATGAGGGAAACAGGCAGTGTTCACCCAGTTTACTTACCCAGTTTGATGACAAAGTCGAGAAATTCCCCAGTGAGAAACTAAAAAAGATTGACAGTAATTTATTAACACACTCAAATTTGAAGGTGTAAAAGCATCTAAAGCTACTATATTTATATCTTCTGTAACTGTTGCACAGCTTTGAGAAAAGTCCTTGGCCATCTAGCCAGTCTCTGGGAAATACTAATTGAATTCCAGTGGAATAGGGGAGGGGTACCACAAATGTTCCATAAAAACATTGGGTACAGATTGTATACTGATGGCTCAGAACTCCCCACAAATCTTCAAACTGCCCAAGACCAAAAAGGGTGAAGGCAGAGCTGACTTGGGACAGGGACTTGGCCACTGTACTTTATTCAAGGAAAAAGATCAGACCATTGCTCACTTGCATGGATGAGATTAGAGTTGAAAGCTAAGTGAGGCAGGTCTTGGTTAAAAAGTAGTAAGGAATGGTCAAAAAAGTGAGGAGGGATGAATAACAAAAAGGGGGGTTGGAGATGAAAGAATTTTTCTTTAATAAAGGTGCCTCAGTATGGATGACAGAACCACATGGAGAACAGCCACAGTAAAGTGCAAAGAGAAAGAAGGTCGCTCCCAGTGAGGCCCGGGAAGATGCTGTACCTGATACTTCTGTGCCAAGGCAAGGTCTGGCTTTGCAAAGGCTTGCAACATCAGATTGGTTTGTCGGCCTAAATAGTTGTATGTACTGTCAAAAAACCAAACCAAAAATAGAATTGGTAAACGCAAGGAGGAACTTAAAACCAGTGAAACAAAAGAAGTAACCACAGGCTTTTGCTGTTGACATTGTCATTATTATGAGAGAAATACGTGCAATCTACTGTCAAGCATCTGAAGTATGCCAAGCTCCACAGAGGAATTAGAGAGCAGATTTTTCTTCCCAGTTCTTTCCAAATGGATCTGCTTTTCAAAATTAAAAATAAAAAGACATTATCGGGCAATACGGAAAGTCAATCACTTTATTTTCCAGTTGCTTGTTTATTTAATGGATTGCCTAGATGGGA
Source organism: Vireo altiloquus (assembly GCA_013396875.1). Taxonomy (NCBI): domain Eukaryota; kingdom Metazoa; phylum Chordata; class Aves; order Passeriformes; family Vireonidae; genus Vireo; species Vireo altiloquus. The sequence goes on along the minus strand of VZRF01000324.1, from coordinate 141,631 downwards.
ACACAGATATCACACAGTAATTCATCCAATCAGCCTGATATGAGGGGCAGAGGATAAATTAGAAATTAAACTCAGCACAGCCCTTTTGCTCACAGACTGCTCATGTGTACTAACAATTTTAACGTCTCTGGGTTTTGGTTCCTTACCCAATGAAGATAGAAGTGATTACCTACTTCAAAAGTTGCCATGAGGATAAAAAGTACATTAAAACCTTTGGGTCAGCTTAGAAACCACAGCAATAATCACCCAAAGGAACATAATCTGGGATCCTGGTTTATATGACTGTCTCATCACTAGGACTGGGGCTAGATTATGTGCCTGTTTGCCTCTGTACATCCCTGTCCTGCAAAATCCTCCATTGCCTTGACTGAAGACAGTAGGGAAATGCTATGCAGATACTGGAAGATGAAACAGCACATTCTGTGTGTGAGGGGAAAGAGTCCAAGCCATACTCACCTTCCAACTGCTCCATTTGCCCCTACTGCAAGTGCACCCAACAGTTGCTAGTTTGGGGTGGAGGGAGAAAAAAAAGTAAGAAAAAAATTTACTTCATGTAATAAAATCAAGGAAAAAAAAGGGGTGGTGGGAGGGAACAGTGAAACTGCCTTGCACTGAGTGTCCAGGGTTACTTCTTCCCCAAGGCTGAAGCAAGAGAGTGCCTTAGAAGAAATTACTTTTAAGAGAAGCCTCTTACCTCATCCACCCCATAAAGAAATTCAAACTCCCCGGTTTCATTCTTGTTTATGCACTGTGCCAGGTCCAAGAGGTCCGTGTCACTGAACTTCACACCCTGGAAGGTGGGGATCTGTGCTTTTATCCCATCCAGCAACTCTTCCACACGAACTGTGCAGAACAGCAATCTCACATAAGGGAATACAGCCCTGTTCTAGACGAGTTCCCTGCCTTGTTCCCAAGAGAAAGACTTCATATTTTACAAACTGTTCACTTTCAGCCTAAGCCTAGTAAACTCTACAGCCCTAAAACAAGTAACACAACAAAGAGTAAGACTCTTTTACCAGATCAGAAAAATTTTAGGAATGAACCAGCAACAACACATGTAAGACAAAATATAAATCCATGCATTCAGAAACACCATATAACCTGCTGTCCAGAGCAAATAACCAAAGATCTGTACTCTGTACTTACTCTTCACACCTGTCAGAGGAGGAATGTGATAGTAATAAAATGGAACCTCAGGGGCTTCAGATGCAACCTTCTGTAAGAAAGCAACCAGCTCATCTAGAAGGAAACCATCAAGTATCCCATAAGAGAAGGAGGCTATCCATAGGGAGACACAGTTCAGATTCACAGCATGGGGGCTTGTGCACCACACACAGCAAGCCATACAAAACCCTTCACATGTCATAAAACATTAAAAGTGACATAAATCAGGGGAAGACCTTAAGAAAGGCAAAGACAATATTAAACTAAACCAGTTTCAGTAGCTCACACTCATTCTCTTAGAGGTGTAACTCAGGCATGCTCTCACATATGCCAGACCTGTGTACCAAGTAGTCTCAGCAAGATCACTTGTGTGTAACAGAGGACAAAGGATCAAGTTCATGTTCACCTCCCTGGGGTATTGCATGGTGAGGATGATGAACAGGGTTTTGGACAATTTTTTTTGCACCATTTGAGGAATCAAAGAGCTGTTCTGGTTGACATTCTTCCCAAGAATCTTGCTCATTGCATCCTTCACAGATCTTAAGCAATTTTCTCATTGACACAGAAGGAAGAAGAATGGCAAAAACCAGTGCTGAACCCTCACTGTCATCCTACTCTCAGCGAGGTTTCTGCTTACTTTTGTGCTGTTCCTCTGTGAGTACCAGTCTGATTGCCACTGATTGTGTCCTGGCTGTCACTATCAGCCATTCTGGCAACCTACTCTGGTTTCTTCTGGTGCTTTCATATGAACATTTCCATTCAGAATTCATTCAGGCAGCTTTTTACATTTCTTTTACAAACCTCTACTTCATGTGGTTCTTTTATGTTATTGTCAGGATCTTAAGGACAAAATACTCAATTTGCAGTTTTGAGGTAACCTTAGACAGACAGACAAACCTGATCACCTCAGTAACAAGAGCCACACCTGTGTATCAGCAGTTCCTCAATTTGATCAGTGCCCAGCAAGGGTCAGCATGGAACCAGCTGCTTCCTAGTGTGGCCCAGATCAAGCATGAACCCCAAACTATCAATTCAGAATACAGACTAGTTAACTATTTTTTCCAAAAGCAACTCTTCTTTTTACAAAAGGCTAAGAAATTACATCCCAAAAGACATCCTTCCCACTTTTTACCAGGACAATTCTGCTATCTCTCATCTTTAAAAAATACTTTTTGCAGGTTTTGCTTTTCCATTACAGTTGTGCAAACATGATCATCAGAAAGTTTTCCAAATAAAGTAGATGGCATTAATCCTTTATCTATGATGAAGGTTGGGAGGGCAATAAAAAGACCTCAGCAATCACATCTACTCACCTTTGCTTGAGGGTTTGAAGAAGAAGGGAGCTATGACAGCAATGCCACCAGCACCTATGGCTGCTGCATGTCTTGCCTATAAAAGACAGCATGGAAAGCGTCTGAGGGTACATCTGCTTCTATTTATCACACACAGAGTGAAAAATATCATATACACACCAGTTCTTGGCAATCTGGCAGATTCAGTGCTCCCACATGAATGATCACATGGTCCAATCTGCACAAGAAAAACAAATTCAGAAGATTTTGGGGAGGTTTCAGTGATGGTGGAAAAACCACCAGGCTGCCAAAATGACTTGTTTCAGCCCAGGCAGCCACAGAAAATAACCTAAAAAAAGAGTTGACCTGATGAGCAGAAACATGGGGAAAATGCTGACAGTGACAAACAGCTGGTGATAGAAGAAAGAAAACACATTTGTAAACATGAATCACATATGACTTCTTGCTGTTGTACTTGCAAGGCTGTCAGGAGGGATGAATCTTAGCATTTTATTAGGAAATTGAAATTCAGATATTGAGGATTTAAGGGGAGGCTGGGAAGAGTAAAGGAAATCAAAGTATATCTTTACTTTCTAAACCTATTTCTCTGCAAACGTACCAGAAGAGTTCAACCTCTGGTCAAAGCAGCACCTTTGACTGCTGGTCCGCTCCTGCCAAGGGAATCCTCCATGTTCCAGGCCATCAATCCTATTGCTGTTTTTCTCCTTTAAATCCACAGGAGATATAGACATAAAGGCTATGGATCTGAAGGCTGTGATCCTTCACACCAGTTTATTTCTGCTCATTATCCTTCTCCTCCAAAAGACCTTCTCCTCTGCACATCCTCCGACCCAGCATTCAAGAGAAAGGCAGTAGTGAGGGGTACAAGGCTATGACAGGTATAAAAAAGGGAGAACGAAGCTGCAATTGCATACACAGCTGCAGATCCAGATGGAATTCTTTCTTCTGTCACTAATTTTGCACCTTTAGGGAAGCAGTTAAGTACGTGACACTTCAGCTTCAGTCACACCAAATAATGCAATACATTAAAAGAAATGCTCATTTATTTGCATTTATTTGCTTCGTCTCAAGACTAAGCAAAGGGCCCAGCCCTTCTTTTCCAAGCCCTTTCTCGTTCCCCCATCTCTCAGTGTACCATAGAGAAGGACTCTCTCAAGCTGTCTAAGCAAAAAGACAGACACCACGTAACTGGCAGTGACAGAAATATACTTCTGTGATAAAGGAGCTGGGGAACAAAGCCCAGCAACAAAATACTAAAAAAAAAACTAAATTAAAAAAAGGCATCAGCAAACTTTGTTTTGCAATCAGGCATTGTTAAACACAGAAGATCTGGAATCCCCCATTCCCTCTAAGTTACTTACTTGTCTTTTCCCTGGCACATCCATTCTTCTGCCAACTGCTTCCTCTCCTGGATGCTAAGGGACAGGCCTTCTCCTGTTGTGCCATTCACTGTTTCAACAAAACACAACACACTAGCTGAGGTGTCACCTACACACATCAGTTTCACTGAAGTAACATTTTTAACTTGGGAATGTTACAAGTGCATATTGTATTACTGGCTTTTTGCAAATATTAAAATGAATGTCATATGTGTAATGTAAGAAAACAAAGTGGCATGGATATAGTTTGTTTAAAAAATAGTGTGATTTCTTAGGATTATATCATGATATGTAGAATGCTTTTTTATGTAGTTAACTCAGGATAGCAAAGATAAGCANGAATAGTTGAATGATGCATAGAAATCTATGAATATGTATGAGACTTGGGCATTTAACAGAAGAGGTTTGTTAGCTAAGGCGTGCCTCTGGCATCATGCCAAGCACCCGGCCGTGTTAACTCTTTGCTTTATTTCTGTCTCCTATTGTCCTTTTTATTAAACCCCTTATTAAACCTTTTAAAATTTCACCAGGAGTGAACCTCGTTTTTCACAGGAAGAACCATTCAGATCAGTATTCTCTGTCAATACAACATTATCCATTCATCTCTGAGAATGTCACCTTATGAAGGCACCTTATTTTATCCTTCACAGAAATGAGGAGTGGGCAAAACCAGATGCCTTAGATACCTCTTGCACTCTCTCCACTGGTGAATATAAATGGCCAGGATGACCCCACATCCACATTCCCTCCCACTACAACTCCTATCAGGTAAGATATCACAGGATTCCCATCCAGGCAAAAGAGCTGTAATGAAGTTTCTGTCAAAAAACACTTACCAAAAACGTTCTTCACATTCTGCTCATTTACCAGATAATTCACATACTGACGAATCACTGGGAGATTAATTTGTCTGCAATAAAAAGAACCACAGCAACCATTAAGTCCCCACTCATAGTTATTTTAAACTTAGTGATTAAGAAACCAAAAAAAATCCCATGTATTTTGAAGCTTTGCATTTGAAGACACCAGATTACCCAGAAGTCAGAAATCTTCAACATCTATTTAACATCTGAGGTAGCAGCTCAGCCTTGAATTCTCTCTTCCAGTTTCTCTTCCTTCTGACAAGTTCCAAACATTTATTGGAATTGCTGCAGGCTTGTCACAGCAAAGAACTTTTTTGGGAGATATGAGAGAACAGGAAGAACTAAAACCTTTTTCTCTTTTGAGGGAAACAGGAGTCCTCTTGAGAGCACAAAGTTATTTGTGCAAGTGCTGGCAAATGGTTAAACTGATGGATGGTTATAACTTCTGGATACAGAGGGTGAAATGGCATCCGCTGGATGTGACTTTGACCTCTCTCATTAAAGGATGAGGAGAGTGTTTGGGTTTAGGAGTTCTACTTCTGTTTCTTTTTCTTAAAGAATTTTCTCCCATTTTTTGTTGGTAAGAAACAATAACGACCGGGTACTTATGAGAGACAAAAGAAGTTTCCCCAGGAAGGGTGCGGCTGGCTACCCTTTTAGCTGGGGGATTTCTCGTGGAGGGGCAGATATACCACGAGATTTGGGCTGGGGAAAAGGGGTTCGGTGCAGCTCCTTGCCCTCTCTCTCCTCTCTCACCATAGGGAGGGCAAGGAGGCTGCAGTCGCTGCAGGAAGAATTCACCACCACTGTGGGGTTCTGTCTTCTGCTGCCTTCTACTGTGAGTGGCGCTCTGCTGGTGGGAGCAGCCGTGTCACTGGGACCTTATTAACACCCTACCTCACCAAACAAAGGACCCGTCACCATCTGCTGGTGGGGGGTATGGGGAAACCCCAAGAACCCCGAGCCCCCTTCCCCTTCCAGGGAGTCTCTCTCTCTGCCGTGTTCAGGAGTCGGGCTGCCACTGCCCAGCCTCCCTCCCCGCCGGTCGTTCCTCTGCCACTGTTCCGGGTTTTTCACCGCACCGTACTCTGCATTCCCTGCCTGCCAGGACACCTCGCGGTTCCAGCTATAGCTGCCGAGTTTCTGCTGCTTCTTGACTGCTGCCCCGGGTGAGCTTGCCCTGCCGTTCCAGCTTGCTGCCTCTGAGGTCCCTGCTACAGCTCTTTTTGCTATCCAGAGGGGGCACTGGGATCGGCTGCCCGTGAGGGTCGTAAAGGAAGCCCCTCCTCCATCCCTTTTCTGCCGGCTGCGTCTGCCATTACCGCGTAGAAGGAGACGGGCGGACTCGCGCCACAGCGCCCCCTGCAGCTGATGGGGAGTCACCGCACCCACCCTGCCTGGCCGGGAGCCACCAGCGCCCCTGCTGGCTGCGACCGGAACTGCACCGATGGGGAAAGTGCTTAAAGCGCTGGAAGAGACTGTTCTTCGGGTTTTATGATCTTGTTTGTTGTTGCTGCCATTGTTGTTTGGTTGCCTTGTTTATTTGTTGTTGTTACCATTGATGCCATATGTTTGCCTTGTTATACATATACACTAGTAAAGAATTGTTATTCCTTTCCCATATCTTTGCCTGAAAGCCCCTTAATTTCAAAATGATAGTAATTTGGAGGGAAGGGGGTGATATTTTCCATTCCAAGGGAGGCTCCTGCCTTCTTCAGCAGATACCCATTTTTCAAACCAAGACAGAGAGCAACAGAATTCCCTGGCTAACAGGGGAAATAGAATTCTTGGGTTATCTTCTCTGCAAGACAAACTTATTTTGTTTACTAGTGTATAATATTTCATTGTTGTTTTCAGTTGTCAAAAATACAGACCAACCCTACGGTCTGGAAGTCGATTCTGATGCCTTGATTAGTTTTACACAACACCCAAAAATCCATAGATGCCACCCCAGAACATAACTGACAAGCACCATGCAGTCCATGCAGAGGGCTCAGGTCACTCTCTAAATACCATGTTGCAATAAATCTGAATTGTTATTAAAAAAAAACAAATCAGGAAGAAGTTTCCTTTAAAGCAAGAATCAAAGCAGTGACCGCAATGGAATGAGTTCCCTGACTGGGACGGAGCCACGTTTTTAGCACTTAAAGTAAAGTTCACTTTTGGAGATCTGTACTAGCAAATCTCCACTGTCTCTCTCAAAAGCATGTACAGCTCCCGACACATCCCCCATGAGAGCTCAGGGTTCTTTGCTGATTCCAAACAATTCAGTCTTGCAACATCAAAATGCAGTGAGGAGGCTTCTGTTTGCCACCCCTGCTCTGAAGAAAGCTGAATTTCAAGTTTCAATTTGATGTTAGTTTCAAAACTGCTGTCCTTGCAGTATTTTCTTCCAAGTTTAGACTAATTCCATGCATATGTACACACACGTGACTGCATGCATGACTTAGCTAAGGTAGGGAAAAGTCTAAAAGGCCTTCAGAATCTGACAATTATTTTCTAGCTCTCAAGAGCTCTTTTTAACTAGGACTGCAATTTTCCTTAACAAATGTGAAAATGCTGCAATGCTCTACACATGTAACTGTACTGTGATTTAATTTGCACCTACGGAGCAGCAGTAAAGGAGATATGAGACTGATCCAAACTCTCCAAACCCAGATCCACAGCACTTGCTGGCAACAGAAGGAAGCAGAGGCAAGACAATCTCACTCAAGTCCTAGTGGGATCAGTTTAATAGTTCCCCCAATCCCATCAGAGATCTGATTAAACAAAACAAAACAAAACAAAACAAAAAAAAAAAAAAAAAAAAGCCACCAAGCAAGCAGATCAGTTCCAAATAAGAAAGAAGGAAAATAGGGGTGGAAGGAAACAGTAGTCAGTGCAATTTTGACAGCTCACCCATCTGGAGTCATTGGAGTGATGGTAGCAGCTACAAGACCCTCTAACTTCTTTCGGGTTGTCATTGCGCTGTTTGGAAAAAAAGGTATAAAAGCTATTACCATCTCTGTTCGAGTGCTTCTGTGAAGGGGTAAAAACCCCCCGGGCTGTGCATCCGAGCCCGCCGGACAAGGAGGGCAGTTCGGCAGAGACGCGGGCTCCTAGCCATTCCCTGGTGAACGGATAGCGGCGGGGGGGTTCGCCCCAGCTCCCCCTCACCTCGACCAGCCCCGACAGCGGCTCTCAGGGCCGCTCCACCGGCGGTGTGGGAATGGCCGGCTGGGCAGGAGGCGGGGACAGGGGCGGGGCCGCGACAGCAGCTGACGACTCTACACAGCCAGCCCTACTCAGCCCAGTCTTCCGTCGTCCAGCCCAGCCGCACTCACCACATCAGCCTCCCCATGTCCACCCCATCTCCACCCAGCCTGCCCTTGCCCAGCCCATCCTCTGCCTGCCCCGCAGCCTCCCATGGGCCGTCAGTACAGCCGCGATCCCCGCGGGCTCCTACTGCCCACGCTTTGTGCAAGAGATAAGGCTGGTTTGGGTTATTCATCATTATCTGCAAACTTGAAGATAAAAATAAATGAACCTTTAAGTATTAATAAATAACAGGATGGAGACAAACATAAAATCTTGGAATGATTTGGGTTGGAAGGGACCTTAAAATGTCACCCAGTGCCACCCCCTGCCATGGACAGGGACAGCTTCCACTATCCCAGTTTGCTCCAAGCCCTGTCCAACCTGGCCTTGGACACTTCCAGGGATCCAGGGGCAGCCACAGCTTCCCTGGGCAACCTGTGCCAGGGCCTGCCAGCCCTCACAGGGAGGAATCTCTTCCAAATATCTCACCTGATGTTGTCATCTCAGCCCTGCTGAGGTGCTGGAAGCACTCCCAATAACAGTGCAGTGTCCCTGCTCTGGGACACATGGACAAATCCATGTCCCTGTGTGAGAAAGGCAAATGGAGCTCAGGCTTTCTGCTCCTCACATGCAGCCCAACATGTGGTTTTACCAGATGTGTACCACGTCTAGTGTGGAGTGTGAGCTCCATGGCAGTCTTGCACAGCACAATCCACCCCATTCCACCAGAACCGTAGCTGGGCCAGGATTCAAATCTGCTCCCAATAGAACTGACCAACAGACAACCTGCATCCCGTAAGATAAGGTACTGCCCTGAACAGATTCATAGTAATAAACTTTAAAAATTTTTTTTTAAAACTGTATTCAATGTGCACTTTCAGATCTTCCATTAGAGAGTGTTTTGAGGCCACCCAGTCAGTGCCTGCAGAGAGAACAGCCCCCTGTTGTGTGATCCGGGAGCACATTTTTCATGTATTCACATAATAACCTCCGGAGTTTGGGGCTGTGATATTCCTCCTGCACTCCACAGCTCACTGTGGGCTGTTTGCATGCTCCACTTCCTCTGGGGTTTGGCCTTATTAGCAGATCCTTACAAAGCATGTGTATTTCCCTTTTCTTAGAGTGTCATCTTTTTCTTCCAGAAATCCCATTTCTCGACACTCTTCCATTCTCACGGGTAACTTTTTCTTTCTCCAGGCTCAATAGTTCCAGCTCTTGAAACCTCTTCCAACTCCCCAAAGCACCAGTGTATTTCTGGAAGTTCACAGACAGTTAAGTGCTCTGTAGAACCATTTAGAGGAAGTCCACAAGATTTTCTGAGTTTTTAAAGGCAGTTTTAGCACTACTTCATGGTGTTGACGGCACAGGAGAGAAGCTGGAGAGGTTGAGAGCTACTTAGAACTCTGTGAGAACCACAGACTGGCATAAAAGAGTTTAAGAGCTGCTTTGAGCTCTTCAGAGGAATTTTAAAGCTGCCTGGAGGAGTTGAGAGTTGTACAGTAGAGATTTAGAGGCATTTTAGAAGCATTTAGAGACATTAATGCTGCTTACAGCAACACAGAGCAGCTTTAGATTAGTCTAGGGGAGCTCTGAGGTGTTGAGAAGAGGTTTAGAAGAGCTAAAGGAGTTTAGTACTTTACAGGAGTTCTGGCACACTTCACAGGACTTTAGGGCTGCTTAAAACTGTTTGTAGGATGTTTAGATCAACTTAGAGCAGTTTAGAGTGGTTTTAGGGGGCTTCAGAAGATTTTTAGCACTGTCTATAAGCAGGAATTCCAGAACTGCAGAAAAGAGTTCTAGAGCAATTACAAGGAAATCGAGAAGGGCTTGAGATCTATTTTGAAGCATTTTACTGCTACTTTAAGCATAGTGGCAGTAGTGTTGTTTAGAAGATTTTCAGAGTGGAAATTTTAGAGACATTTATAACTTCTCACTGTTGTTTGTAGCCAATTAGAATAGATTTAAAGCTGTTGAGACGGATTGTAGAGCAGTGTGATGCATTTTAGAGCTCTTTAAGCTTTCTAGAGTATTGTTGAGCTCTTTAAAGAAATCCACATTGATTTAGCACTCTGGAGTGTTTTAGAATCAGATCTTAAACTTAGGGGGTGTAATAATAGCTCTTTCAGAGCTCATCAGAGGTGTTTTGTAGCAGTGTAGTGGTATTTTATGGGGATTTAGAGCACCTCACAGCATATTCAAGGAGGTTTAGAGGTCCTTAGAGGGGCTTAAAAGCCCCAGAGGAAATTCACAGATCTTCAAATCAATGTAGAGGAGTTCTAGATACAATCAGAAAAAAGCTCCTTAGAGGAGGTTTAGAAAGATGCTAGTGAAGTTTAGAGGACTCGAGCACTCTACAAAGGGATATTACAGCTCCTCAGAACTACTTAGTGTGACTCTAAGGAGTTCTGGCAGAATTTGGAGCTATTTTTCAGGTCTTTAGAGTTGTTTCAGGAAGTGTAAAGGTATTTTAAATGTGGCAATGAAGTGCTAGAGATATTTAACACAATTTAGTGGCAGTCTAGAGCTGATTAGAAGAGTTTATAGTGCTTTAGAGACTGCTTAGAGTTGTGTAAATTACATCTGGTTTGAGGCAATTGTCTCATTTGAGAACTACAGAGTTCCCTACAGCTCTACAGAGCTGATTAAAGGATTTTAGAGCAACTTAGAAGATGCACGCAGTAGTTTAGAGATGTCTAGAGGTGTTTAATATCTTACAGTAGTTTAGAGACATTTTGAGAAATTTTAAGGTTGGTCCAGCCAATCACCTCCTCAGTTCAGGGTCGGGACTATATTCCCATATCTGGTCACTGTTTTTGTCTCCCCTCACTGCCCTTGTCCCTCTCCCCCACTATCACACACTTAAGAGTTTCCTGTTTCAGGGCAGTCTAGGAAAATTATGGCAAAAATTCTAAGACTCTATGAATTACCAGAAGAAAAAAACCTTATGCTTTAGCCAAAAGGAATGCTTCCATGGCTGTGGGAATTTATATTCAGGAGAACCTGAATACATGAACTGACATTCAGGTTCCAAAATTTGCATTGTAACTTCTAGGCAAGGCAGAAGAGGAGTTCAGGCTGTCTGCAGCTGCAGCATCTTGTGCAGTGACTGGAAAAGTGTCTTCCCACTTGCCACAAAATAAGCAGTACAGTGTCAGTGGTGCCAAGACTCAGAGGATAATAAGGACACCAGTGAAAGCAGCAAGTATCAGCTGCTATTTTCCCAAAATAAGTATAGCAATAAAAATACAGTTTTTAATAGATTTAAGCAATTTTCCTATAAGGAAAAGCACATGACTGTCAAAAGCTTATCCAAATAACTTTGCAAGGTTATTTCAAATAGGGAAGTTATAAACTTCTTTTGCTGCCATTAAATATATGAATCCAAGGGGGATTCATATATTTAATAAGAACTCCATTATTCAAGTAACTGAAGGAGCTTAATTACTAAAGCCAAAGGCTCTGCAAGTTCCCTTCAGACTTTTTGTTGTTGCTGTATTAACTTTTCTGTTACTTTCCAGTACACTGACTACAGCTTACCACCCCTGTAATTTACTTCTGTTTTCCCAAAATCACAGTTCTCTCTACATATATACAGTTTTTACATCCGAGCTTTCATATTTCTCAAGGGGACTTCTGGTTTGGCATAATGACACTATAGTCTTGCCTCTTTTTCTCTGCAATAAACAAATGTATCCAGATGTAATTTTCTTTCAAAGACACACCCAAGTCTATTTTCAGAAAAATATGAAGTACTGAAGCCTAAATGAATATTCAGAAAGACAGTACCTGTGAGAGTGATGAAATTTTGTTAAATACCATCATGGATGGCTGGTATTCAGTAGTGTATCATCTGGGGAGTTGATGTGATGTCATTATCTATCTATCTATCTATCTATCTATCTATCGCTCTATCTACCTACCTACCTACCTACATTTACTCTGCTCTAAATCTAAAGGTGCAAAAATCAAAATAAATACTGACTTGTCAAGTTTTCATATTAAACTATTAAACTATTAGTTTGCTGTTGATTCTACTTGAAAACTTGCCAGTTTAACTGTTCTTGAGTTAAGCATAACCTGGAGGATTTTCCTTAACTTAGCATTTTCTACTGTCTTACACAGACATTCTCTCACAGGGAGTGGGAACTATAAGTTCTTTAAAGTCCCTTTCAACACAAACCATTCTGTGATTCTCTGATTCAGGCTGCTGTGTCTGCTGCATAAAAGATGTTTAACATGCAAATTGTTAATGTTTTAGATGTTAAGGTGCTTTCCCATTAGCAATCAACAAGAGTATAATCAAACTGATGTCTCTGGAAATAGAAAGAACTATCAAGGTGCACTGGAGCCAGAGTGACCACTGGCAACCAAGAGACTGTGACAGATGTTACTCTTCAAGTAAAGCTCACCTCTGAACACAGTCAACAGTGCCATCTGCTGCAGAGTGCAGCGTTAGCTCATTCTGGGAACGGACAGGAAGAGAGACAAGGTTCTTGAAGAATCCATCTCTGGAGGCCTTACTCACATCATCTAAAGAACAGAAGTGCTCACCAAAACCCCACACCCACTACCAATATCCCCACTGTTAGAAGATGGGAGAGTTCTGATATGATCCACACTCATGCCAGTAAGATGAGGAAGAAGCTTAGGAGACAAACCCTCAGTTCCAGATACCTCTTCATGCCTTTTTGGAAGAAGTGGAAAATACTATTTTAAGGAATATTTTCTTTAACATATTAATCCCCAGTCTCTGGGCCTGTTTCCATCATCTCTGGACATGTTCTCGGGTTCTTGGGACTACACAGGGAAACCCTGAACTCTCTAGGGCAATTTCTGCATATCAGGATCTTTTTCAGACTCATGGGGCTGTTCCCACCATTTCAGAACAACCCTTCAGCAGAGTCAGGAGCTTAACCCAGGTCCTGGACAAAGGAGCTACCAGGTGGTCTCACTCCATGCAGCACATAGACGTAGGCTGAGAATGAGAGGAAGGGAGAGAGGAAGGGAAGGAGGGGACCAAAGCAGGTGAAGAAAAAGAGAAGGAAAATATCACTTTAAAACTCTAGGAAAGGGGATCAAAGAAAGAAAATGCAGAGCCCACTGTGTTTCTGCCCAGAAAGCTGTTGCCACTTCAGAGTTGTTTGCAAATAAAGTGTATTCTCTCACACTTAAATGGTGGTGCTAAACACCATTTAAAACAAGCAAAACCAGCAATGCAGTAAATTTGCATTGACTTTTTTTCTAGCAAGCACTGTTAGACTTTTTTTCTAGCAAACACTGTTACCTCTTCCCCTTAATGAGACATTCCTATCTTGAAGATAAAAATTTACCTTGTTTCATGTTCTTATTTCTGAGAAGAATCTGTCAATAGCAGAATGCAGATGAATTTGTAGAGGAAGATTAATTCATTTCCTCTCAGCACTAAGAGAGGGACTGTAAGTTTCTGTGGATCTAGGTCACTTCTTTCACTGGCTGAAGTTTGCTGAGACAACTGCTTGTGGAGTTCAGTTTCTAGCTAGATCCCAGAACAGATCCACATTAAAAATAAGCCTTATTGTGGAAATAAACCAGTGAATAAAGCACTATATAAAGATGAGATAGTTTCTCTCTGGGCTCCGTGCACAGAAGACAGAAAGGTTTTGGAATGTTTCACGGCAGCTGGAAGCAAGGATTTATTTAGGATTAATCCCCCAGACCTGGAATGGTTTCAAAATGTGAGTTTCAGCAGAGAAATCTTGAAAATGCCAAGTCAGGAGTGCTCTGGAATGGTGTTGGGTGTAGGAAGCTTTTTATTTGGCCAAGAGCAGCCAGTTCCATGCCTACTCTTATGAGACGAGCATGGAATCACTCATTCAGCAAGATTTAGGTAACACTGTCACTGTGTGACCACTGAGTGAGCACAAAGATGCAGTAGTTTCATGTTCCGCTTAACAAACTAGCTGGAATCAGGCAAAAACATGGACTGTGGAAGCTGGTAAGCCTGAGCCCACCAGACAGGAGCCTGATGGAGATTCCTCGTAGGGTATGCCCCAGAAAGACCCCTCTAAGTTAGGGTGACACAGAGGGCCTCTCCCAGGATACTTTGTTCTGTTATGCAGATGTACCCCAGCTCTGCTTCCCTGGTTGGCCCACTGGCCTCCCCACCCCTTTCTCCCATATATGTTCCTCTCCCAGAATGTTCTCCCTTCCCCACTCCCCCACTAGCCCTTGTCCCTCAGCCACACCCTCACTGCTTCCCTACTGGCTCCCTAGCCCTAGTTCTGCCTATGTACCACCCCCTGGCCCTCTAATCATTGGTCCCTGTGCTCTCTCTGCCCCTACCGCCCCCATACTTACACCTGGTCCTTGCATTGCTCTGTGTTCTAGTCCTTCGGCCGTTTCACGTGTGTGGCTGCAATAAACCTGTCTGTGGAACTCCAAACGAGGACCCTTGCCGTTTCTTTGCTGTCGACCCTACAAGAAGCTATCTAGTGTGTGTGCTTCTGTGTGTGCGTGTGGCACCGCCAAGCGGCTCTTTACAGAGATGCTTCTGGAAGGTTGCAGCACCTCACCACCATGGACAAAATCCACACACACGTCCAGAAAGCAGAACGCTTTTGGCTGAATGTGAATCCAATGGTAACAAATTCTCCTGCTGCTAAAAAATGTGTAGGTCAGAGCATAAGGTCTAAATACCACCTCACTGCAGTTAACAGCATAGATGTCCTTTCCACAGTTTCTAAGGATAATAAGGAACCTCCTTTGAACAGTACAATAGTGCATTCAGCTGCTTCTTCATTCTAGAAGAATGATATGCTTCTGCTGCTTTGTTTTCCATGCTGGAAGTGAGAATATGATATAAAATGGAGGCTTTCTTTAGAGCAGGGAGGTAAGAGGCATCTTTTGGGAGATGAATTTGCAGTAAACCACAGTTCATCTAATAACATATAAGGACACTTCTGCTGCCCTGGACAGTAACTACAGTAACTTCACATGCTCAAACTCCTTTGTTGTGAAGTGAGTTTCTGCACCATCAGATGCGTATATGTTTACAAAAGTAAAGCCCATTTATATGTGAAGAGACTCTGTTATTTTAAATTAAAATCATTGTCAAAGATTCTCTGACAGGCTTAGGCAGCAATGCAAAACTGCCTGGAGCTTTGGGTTGAGACCACTTGATAAAACATGTGAGTGGCCACACATTCCTGTCTGTCCCTCACACCCCCATTATTCATATTACACTACAGACTTGTCAGCTATGAGAAAATGACTCAACGTTATCATTAACCACACTGTAACAACACTTTTTTCCTGGGTTCCTCCAGTCCTGACACAATTAGGTCAGTGGAAAAGACTCCTGATTTTTGTGCTTGCTTCTAGGGATAAAGGTAACTTACAACACAACTGCATGGATGTGACAGCAGTGATTAAAATGCTGCCACAGAGCAGATGGAAGCAGTTTTGCTGTAGAGAATGTTGCTTAAGGTCTTGTTACAGAGAGGAAAAATGGAAATCACAAGTGATCAAGTCACAGGCTTGTCCTTATCCAATCAAAGTTATTATTTAAGTACCAGTTCATTACAGTGTTTCCGCACAGATGAAGACAGTAAAATTAGGGTACAAACCACATGCTTTTATCTGCTTGTGCCCCCATCTCTGCTCCTTAAGGCAAGGGAACAGAAAAATATTGCTTTGATAGCTGTTCTAGAAAATGCTAGCCAAGTCCCAGACCCATATTTATGACATTACAGAGGTCAGAAGTCATAGAGCCTCTGAGACTTAATGGCTACTGTATAGTTGGATTTTTCTCTATCTGGAGGTACTTGTGAGACTGTGTGTCATCTTGCACCATAATCCCATTCTCTAAGTTTTGGAATGTATATAAACAGAATGCATGTCCCCATGCCTGCCCTACTGTCTCATGCAGCTGTTGACATGTTCTCTTCGTGTTTATGTGTAAAAACAAAAGTGCTGGAAAACAACCTCTCAGGAAAACACTGAGGATTATTCTCCAGCCTGAGGGTGCTCCACCAGGAAGTCAACTCTTTGTCAGGGACATCAGCTGGACAAATACAAACTCCCTGGGGGGTTGTTCTGGGCCTCTCTGCTTCAGAAACCAAATGAGAATCCACTGTGGGCTTGTCTTTTTCTACAGTTATTGCCCCCCTTCCAAGGTAATACTTCTCAGTGCTGACCATTGCGGTAAATTTGTGGAGATTTGCCAAACTATTGTTGCTGGGTATTGTTTTTCATATGGTCTTATCTACTCTGGAGGTGTTCAAAAACACTTCCATCTCTGGGGTCACAGCTCACCTTACACCAGGGCATGCCTTTGCATGCCTGTAGCTCCCAAGCAAAGACCAAACACCTTCTGCTCCTCCTAACACCCTCCTGATGTTCCTGTTTGACCCAAGCAGAGCACAGGTAAAACGGAGAAACATTTTAGTCCATAAAATAAAAAGTACAAAGCATGCAGAGAACTGGTTCTGCATTTCAGGCCTCAGCATGTTCTAATAAACTCCAGTAGTAAATGACTCTGTACACCACCCTCTTCTGTGGCTCTGAAGAGATTTGTGGCTTTAGAGACAAATTCACAATTGCTATTTGGCCTGGTTTTACTTCCCTTTTCAGAACAGGAGTGTATCACACAGCATCCTGATGAAGTTCCCTGCAAGCAAAGTGTGTTTCCTGTTAAAAGTCATTCTCAGATTTTGGTATCAAATGTCCCCGAGAGCTTAGCTGACTTTGCCTGCAAGGAATTTGCACAAACCATGACAAACTGGGAGGTTCTCAGAATACAAACTGCAGAGTTTAATCTGCCCTATTGTGCTGGTACCGAACTATGTCTGGAGATGCAGCTAGTTAAATGAAGAGCCCAGCTTTGCTGTGCGTATTATAAGCAGGACAGGATTTCACAATAGCTTTGTATAACCCCTTTGTGCAGATATCCAAAGGCTAAGAGGGCTGATTAGCCTCAAATACCGCTCAGAACAGCCAGCCATCAGAGAACACTGCCTGTCTTTCATAACATGCCAGCAAAAATCTCGTGAGGATGGTCTCAGCAGAGTGTGCAGCCAGATTTCTACCTACCCTTTACCCCTGGGGTAAAAAGGAAAAACTGGTATTCTGTATAGTACCATTCTCCCATAATCCCCAATCAGGGAGGGGGGAGACACGTTATTTACATGAAATCTTTTCTCTTAGCGCACAAAACCTGCCATCTTCTCTTAAAGCACAAAATCCACTTATGACCCTGACATGAGTGGGCACACAGCCATGGCAAACAAGGGGAAGTTACACAAGGGCACAAAACTGTTTACAGAGCCAGATCACACGCTAGTCCCAGTGTTCGCCTCGTGGGCAGTAGGTGGGGCTTTTGGCATCTGTGTGGGGGCTCTCCAATGAGACGCAGAGCAGGACAAGGCTCCAGTCTTCTGGTTTTCATAACACTAGCTCCCTCCAGTAGGGCTGAGGCGTGGGAGGAGCTTGCCCAAACTCAACACGGGCATGCAGCATTTATGAGAATGTGCAGCCTCCACAGGACACACTGCAACAGCTAGAAGGACAAGGACAGCTGAAAGTGTAAGTATGTCTACCTTCTCCACTTCCTTAATAGCTCTAGTAGTTTGTGGAGTGGCATGTTCTGGCTGCACTTGTGCTAGCAATGATGTAACCTGCTGCCTGTCCCTTTGGCCCATGTGTTAACAGCCATTGAAAAAAATCAATAAACATCCTATAGACATATTTATATGAATAGATGGTCATTTCAAAGTTCAGCTTTCCTATACATCTAGAAAGAATTTAACTGTATCTGGAAGATTCTTCTGTTATGTCTCTCCCATCCCAAGTCATTGTTTTAGGTAATTAAAAACTATTTTTAACATGCAGTCACTGACAGTACTGGCCATAAAGTTATAAAATCCAGAGTGAGGTCTACCCAGTAGTTAAGGCAAGGTGTGTTGGGAAGGGTTTGGAAGTAGCCGGTAAAGAGAAAACAGCTCATTTGGTAGCCAATACAAGTGTTAAGCAGCATCCTTATCTTTGAAATGACAATTGTTGCAAGAAGTTTCAGTGTAATTGCTCGTATTTGCTTCTAATTATATGCATTCCTGCTTTATTATGCTTTGTTAATTCATAAATACCATGGACAAAAAGAGTACAACTGTGCAGCAGTCCCTGGTGACCATCATTCTGGTCAGGTGTGCTAGAGATGATGTACCTTCAGGGTGGGACACGGAAGGGAACAGCACCTGCCTTTTCTACTGGCAGCAGTATCCTGCTGTTTGAGTCTGATCTTCCCTTGATCCATGGCGACAACTAAAGGAGGTGCTGGAAAAAGCTCAACATTCAAGTGACCCCATATACTACTTATTTTAGCCACCTCTAGGCAGGGTATGGGAGGGGATTAATAGAATTCAGCAGTAGTCCAGATATTTCAAGATGGAACAGGCAAGAAAGTAGTTGAACAGCACATGGCAGTTGATTTTACAAAACTCTCATTGTTACCCAAGAAACAGGCAATTAAGTTATAGTCTGAGAAGACAACATTGTATAACCAGATAGTCACTGAATTCTGTGCTCTTTGCAACATGAATTGCAAAGGACATTGGAATGTAACAGAAGGCTGAGACTGTCAGAATGCAGGTCATATGCTACAGTCTGCGTGTTTAACAGAAGTCATCTGTGAAGGCCACTAAAATCTCAGCATTTAACCAGATCTGATTATTTCAACAGTGGTTTTGAATATTTTCACTTGCTGTGTTTGGGACAGTGTTTTTAAGTTTTTGCTTTTTTTCCTCCCATGTGAAGGCTATGGAGGAAAATAGTTATTCATTCATAAATGCAGAAAATCTCATTCATCCACAGGTTTCTGAGGCTAAAGGCCTTTAAGAAAGTCATCAGCTATTATGAGAAGCCAAATAAAGTTAAGGCTACAGTCAACACCAAATCACCTATCACACCACTACTACCTTTTCATCCAGGATTGAATAGACTGAAGTCCTTGTGACTTATGGATTTCCACAAAATCCACACTCACAGAATCTCATTTTGTTGTCAGGAAATACCTTTTTGTCCTGGAGAAGCAAGGGCAGAATATCCTGTAAGAACACTTCCTCCAGCAATAGTTTCTTGGCCCTGGTGCTCAGTTTCTGCAGGGCTAAAAGGATTTCAGCTTTTTTTCAGGCCTTCCACAAGTTCAGCAACAATTGAAAAGCCCTAGTGCCATATTAATTTAAAGAGATGCCAATGAATTGTGTCTGCCTTCCAGCTCAGGCAAGATGATCAAGTCCTTCAAGCAAACATTTCTGTCCCTGGACCTGCAGTCCCCCCCGTGGAGCTCAGCAGAGGCAATGGTAACTGCAACAATACTTGTGTATGCTGATTTTGGACAAGCAGTTGCTAATTTCAGTCAACACCCAATCTCATGGTTACAATGACTTTTGCTACCTTTCAGGCAAAGGACTATGAACTGCGTCAGTATGAGACAGCAAAGTGGGTCAGCACAGTCATTAGGGGAGAAACCCAGAAGGAAGCAATGCGCCAGGGCTTCTGGAAACTCTTCCACTATATCCAGGGAAAGAATGAAAAAGGTAGGAGACATGCTGGTTTTGAATAGCAAGAAATACAAGTAGCTAATGAACACAAATAATAATGAGCAGTAAAGGAGCTGGGAGATGCAGCTTTGACGGCTGGTTTTCTTTTCCTCTAGAAATGAAGATTGATATGACTGTGCCAGTGACTTGCCTGGTAAAACTGGGCTGCACAGACTTTAAGGTTTCTTTCTTTGTGCCATTTGAACACCAGGACTGCCCCCCCCAGCCCACTGACTCCAGTGTGTTCATTGAGGAACGAAAGGCAGCAGCTCTCTTCGTCCGGTAAGCAAAACGAGCACAGCTGACCAGATTAATCCAAGTCAGTAGCTGCCCTCATTTAAGTATAGGCTACACTTTCTTAATAGATGTTTAAGTGTGGATCGACCCTACTGTTCAGAGCTTTAATTGCTAAAATCCAGTCATTAGGAAATTTTATGCTTGGGCGTCTTACCACGACTAGAACAAAGTGACCAAGTTGTGAAACACTTGTTTTTAGCAAACACTTGAAAATTGTACTGAGTTTCATAGAGATGCAGTGTTCAGAATAATCTTCTGAAGATGGCTTGCCCTACAGAACATCAAAACCACTCTTCCAGCACCGTTTATTTGTAGTCCTGAACTGCCACAACAAATGCATGGCAGTTGTTACAGGAAAAGCACCCCAAGCAACACTTCGCCATATTAACACTCTCAAGAATCGAAGCCATCTTGGGTGTTAGGATGTTTTAAATCGTACCTTTGAAAATAGCATAAATACCCATACGTTGCCTGACTGCTAGTTCTGCGTGGGCAATCTAACTACAAACTTCATCACAAGTGCTCAAACTTGCTCTGCAAATCTGAAGTTTCCACTTGTGAAAATTAAAGCCAGGGGCTTGAACCAAAAAAATTTGCCTTTTTTTTTTCTACCAGGTCTTTTGGTGGATTTGCCTCCCCAGAGAAATATGCTGAGGAAGCTGACAACTTGGCCAGAACCTTAAGAAACAGAGGCCAGCCATTCCATGAAGACTTCTTCTACACTGCAGGCTATGACAGTCCCTTCAAGCTCTTTAACAGGCACAACGAAGTGTGGTATTTTAAAAAGTAACATGGTGGGGGAATGTTGAGGCTACTAACCAGCTCTGGATGAAAACAGACCTTAGCATTGGTTTTTGCTTTGGTGCCAAAGAGATCTGCATGTGGACACAATGTCGAATTTATTTTCTCTAGGATGAACTACTATTCTGGCTAAAAACATTTCAAAATGCATTTCAAGATCATACCAGGTGGAATGAGCGGGAGATATAACAAACTTACTCCTCCTTATTTAAAGGTTCTAGGCAACACTAATAATCTGAAAATAATTCTGCTGAAATATGTCTCCCACCTCTCCACTAAACTTTCTTCCCTCACGAAGGCCAAATGCTGTGTTGCTCAAATCCAGAATCCTTGGAAAAGGGTTACCAAATCCAAGCTGTACACTTGTTCTGAGAAGATCTGCACCTGAACACATAATACCAGAATTACTGGTGGCCTATTATTTTAGTAGCAAGTATAATAGTAGTAAGTCAAGCTCTCACCTAAAAGACTTGAACTACTCCTCAAATTATTTAGCTTTAAGTATGGGTATTGGTCAGGTCACCTGCAGCCTGCACACAAGCAGTATTTGATGCTTCAGTTAAGACACTTGCAGGACCAACATTTAACCTATTTTAGTACCTGCTCTAAATTCAGCATTTTAAATTTTAATATAGTAGCCTGGAGCTGTTTCACATCAAGTTGTTCCAGCTGGAAAGGAGGTCACAACACCAGGTAGAGTTTGCAGATTTTTATTGGCTCCAAGCAATAAAAGTGTCAAGCAAACATTATCAGAGAGGTAAAAACACATCAGCTTTTTTAACGATGTTCACGCAAGGGTAACCCATTAATCAGCAATCTTCCACCTATTAAGACAGACATAAGAACAATTAAAAGGTACCAAACCAGCACAACACGCTTGGCTGGGAACATCTCAGACCTTAGAATTTCATCTCTGTTCAGTGAGAGAGTTCAAGCTAAGGTAATCATCACTTGTTCCAACAAATACATTTAATTATTACAGCAGTTACACTCACCTTCTCAATTTTTCATTGAGAATGAATTCTTCATTTAGAGTTGCCTCTTCACCTAAATCAAGAAAACACAGTTAGCATATGATGCAGCACAATTGCTAAAAGCTCCATAACAGCTTTGTAACCTCAGATGGAAAAGGAACGGAAAGAGTAATATCACAGTAACTCATTTGGCAGAATCAATTTCATCAGTGGCTACAAATATTCCCAAAAGCTTTTAATATATCTGTTGTGTGGACTTACCCAGTGAGGCTGTAGACAGCACAGCCCCTTCCTGAGGAAGAGAGAAGTACTTTCAGAACAGAGAGCAGCATTACAGGTAAAGTTTATTTATCTATGAATTTCTATTCACCAAACTATTTTACCTGGAAGGAAACTGACTTTCACCTGGCATCTTATGAGTTTAACTTGCAACACCCAGATAGAATACACAAAGCTTACAAATCCTAACTGAACTGGAAATACAGAATTACTAACATTGGAAGAATCAGGGAAAGCAAAAAGCTACTTCTTTGCTTTGTGATACTGTCTCTCTCAAAAATGTTTTATTTTATTATTTTAAATACCTGAAATACAAATCCCATAGGTTTTCAAGATGACTTGAATCTTTGAAAGTGAGAATCAGTTTGTTTGGAAACACATTTGTACAGCAATCATCTAGAACTTGGGCTAAATTTGTGTAGAGCCAATATAAAGATTAGTAGTAAAACCTGCTGAGAAGTGACAGCTGCAACACACAGGTTTTTTATTTGAATTCTGGAGTGCAGTGTTACAGTGATACCCACAGAACAGCCAGACACAGTAAAGGGAAGACAAATCACGTACCTTACAGGACTAGTTTTAGGTACCACTATCTAAGCATTCAGCACAAAGACAACATTCCAGGAATTATTAAACCCCATATACTCTACACTTACCTCAGACACAAACACATCTTGTTTCTCACACAAACTCCATACAGGCTTTACCCTGTGAAGAAGTGAAATTGTACTAACACATTCTTGGCAGTGATTTTCGAGTGTGAATGTGGGTACTGTTTCAGCACAAGAGTTTTCCTCAGCCTTTCAGAGAGATTCCCATTGCTTAGAATTCATCACAAACAGTACATGCTTAGAGCAGCTTAATGCTGAATTACTTGTTTCTCCTTAAAGAGGGATCTGACCTTAGAATTTCGACCTTACTCCCAACATCTTCATTCACATCACTGTAAGAGCTCTGATGTAGCCATCGAGATAAACAATTCACCACAAGCATTCAAGATCAGTGCTACCACCTGAAGGAATCCACTAAATTTAAACAGCAAAAAGTTTAATAGCTAATAATTGTACTACATTTGCTCACCCCAGAATGTGTGGCAACCTGGTAGTACAGAGCTTTTCTTATCAAGCAAGAATCCAAGTAGTCCATAGCAGTTATACATTCAAAATGGTCGCCACTATTTCTTTTTAGTCACAGAAAGCAGTTATGTAAAGTATGAGATATCCAGCACCTTGGGTGAATGAATCCTGCAGGCTGCTGGCAAATCAGTAGGCTTTATTTACCTGGTAAAGGTAATAAAATCATCAAGAACCCTGCTTAATGCTGCAGCTATATGGCAAAAAGGCCAGGATCTAGTTAACTTCCTCATTCCCTGTATCACAGAGCTCTGACCAGTCACATTCATGTGGGTGTTAGCAACTTACTTTTGCTGCCAGCACTACCAGGTGCATCACCTCCCAGCTCCATCACATCTGGAACAAAGCAAACTCATCAGACAGTACAGAAACAAGCCCAGGAGGATGAAATCCAAGTCAGGTGCCTGCAGTCAGATAGAGCTAATTTCAGACCTCCATGATATAAGTCAAGGCAGTCACATCTCATCACACAGGCAGCTTACACTTGTCAGCCCCAGCCCTGTTTGAGGGTTAGGCTGCTACAGGCAAGAGGGCAAATACTCTTAATAGTGCCATCAGAGCCAATTCAAGAGCTCACAATGAAGAGTTTAGTACACACCAGTCTGTCAAGACTGGGCTCCAGCCAGCAGTTCCCCTTTAAAACATCCTCCTGTTTTGGCTGAGATGCAAGCCAAAGCCAATGGGCCCCTTGTCCCTCTTCCCCTAGCTTACCAGTAGTTACATACTTAACTTACGGGCCTATGTTGAAATCCTAATACTTGGTAAGCTAAAACAAGTACTTACCTCACAATGAGAAATATTTGAAAGCCTGCAAAGAAAAATTTGCTATTAGGCAGGGTCCAGCAGGATTACAATAAGCATGGTGTGTTCATCTCTACCGCCACAGTTACAGCATAAGAACAGTTGCAGTAAAATACTGTATCAGAGTTTGGTCAAGTTTTATCCTCATATGGATCAGAGACCTGATTCAACATCATTTACAGTAGGTTGCAACACTCCCGTCCCCTTCTGAAGGCAGGGTGTAAAGCCATTTCTCAGCACTCATTAATACTGTGAGATGTTCGTTCCCCTACTCCAGAGCGTGCTGAAATTGCACGAAGGGGCAAACCTTGCAATTGCAGAGCTCAGTAATGTGAGCTTTGTGTAACCAAGTTGTGCATATCCAGGAAAACCACTTTGGACACTACATTCACAGTACTGTGGCATTCACCATTCAGTTTTAACAGGAAAATTCTAGAGATCCTTAACATCACAATTATTTCATGCTCTTATTGTGAAACACAGGAAGATGAATCACAGTACTTATCTTTGCCTCACACTTTCCAAGAATAAAATGAATTCGCAAACACCTCCAAAAACAAACTCTCAAAACTCAAATGCATCACAGACAAAAGCAGCATCCATCTACAAAATAGAAGTTTATTAGTTACCTTTAATTAGGAAGGCCCTGTCTTCACCAGCATCAGTAACAGGTGAAACAGTTTCTCACACAAGAGGAACAGGGCTCCTCTGACCAGGGCAGCCTGTAAAGCAACAAAACACTTCTATAACCTCGAGCACTAACACCCGATTAACCTTATTCTGCTGTATTTTGTGCTCGACTTCACAAGCACATCCTACTTTCTATTCATCCTACTATATTTTTATGTTTAACCCACTTACTCGTCTTCTGAGATAAATTTTCAAAACATATTCATGGAGCAAGAGAAAGTGTTTTACCTTCAGCTTCCCACATGATTTGTTTGAAATAGCCTAAGCTATAGAAGGCTGCATCAGACAGGAGGCGAAAGACAGTAACTGTGATCACCACGGGCCATCTGCTGAACTATGCAGTCATCACACAGCAGCCTTTCCAGACAGCAGGGATGAAATGAGTTTTCACAGATGCAATAATGCAGTATTTACCTTGTAATAGCTCATAGTTTAATCTCCCAGTGCCTGCAACAATAAAAAACAGAATGAGATCCCTTCAGTCTTTGTGACTAAGCCCACAGTTCCTACTGAGAGACAACAAGAGCCAGATACATCAGATAGGGGCGAAGGACAGAAGTGTTCATCACAGGATATTCTGCTGAACTATGCCATCATCACTGTATCTGCTTTGAAATCATAGAAGCTATCACCACTTGTGACTGCTTTGATAAGTAAAATTTCCCAATAAAAAGAAGAAATATTTAAAAAGTTTGAATACTAGCAAGTATAAATTGTTTCTGGTCTTAGTGGAAATTTATTGAAAACCACATCCCATCCTTCTTAACTGCAGTGTTTTAACAGCTCCATGGAAGAAACCTCTACATAAAGTACGTATTTCTTACCAGGTGATGTTCCTTCTGCATATCTCCCAAGTGCAGGATGTAAATGCTGGAAGAAAAAAACCTTGTGAACAGTATATTCAGCAATCAAAGCATCGAGGGGAATTCTAAGTTGCTGTGCCTCAGAAAACTGTTATGGTGGTAAAAGTGCTCATCACTCCCTTGGTCAAGAGTAGCAAATAAGTGTCATCACTGTGGCACCAGAGGGATAGCTTTGCTCAAGGAATTAAGCTGCTTTCTGATATTATCAGAGCAGAGATGCTGTCTTGACAAACGGTAAGCACCATTTTATGTTTGATTTTCAAGAAATCACTTTTTTTACCTTGGGAAGAAGTAGCATCAAGTCTCCACATATGGGGGGCAGATCTAGAAGAGATAGAAGAGTTGGGAGATTTTTACAGAACTAGGGAGCTTCTCTGGCAATCACACTAAGCACATTAGAAAGCCTCAGTACGGAGTTTTCAGAAATCACTTCTGTCCACTACTCTTATACTGAAGTCATCATAGGCTTTGGGATATATTTCCCAATATATTGATTTCCATCAATCCCTATAGTTACAGTTTCTACAACATACTCCAGGAAGTTTTTCCAAAACATTATTTATTGCCTTGACCAAAGAAACAGCAATAATGAAGTAAAAAAGGAATCTGAGGGTACTCTTACAGTCTGGTTACAGGATGAGCAGTGGTTCATAAACAATACGAGCCTTATAAACACTCTCCAGGACAAATAAACAGGTGACTTTTCCCATAAAACACTACAGGCAATGCCTGAATTACAGCTGCTGATCCTGTAACTCCCTGACACAATAGTACACCAGTCTAGTTGGTGTATGCAAATCCAACATTTGTTAATTTAAACTCTGTATTTCAGAAGAAACGTTTACCTGTATTGAAGCCACAAGAGGGAAGAGTGTAGCTGATACATATTGAACTGAAAACAAGAAAGCATGTTAGTTTTTCTTTCAAAAAGAATGTGATATTTACAAATATTACTTTGAAAAATCCAAGCAACAACTAAAGCACGTTGAGTCTTAAGCTTCTTCCTGATGCAATCTAAATTTTGGCTCTTTGAAGAAATGAGGCCACAAAAAGTATTTGCTCGTAGGGATTTTTAACCAGGACATGATCAATAAACTACTTTGTTTTCTACAGCTTCAGTTCTGGTATGTAATTATCGTGTCAGCCGGGCAGGCATGAACTTTGGCTGCTTAGAAAGGCCCACATGGTGTCTCAGCCATCTTGGACAGGCCATTTAAGTATTCCATGCCCAGCTCAGATATGTTGGCATTCATCACCCTCTCAGATGTCCCTACCAACATAGTTTTCATCATGTGCAGAGCATATGGAAGTGAATTGAGCCATTTCTCTTTAAACGTTTTGAGTTAAGGCCCACAACGACCACAGAGTCCAACTCTTAAACTTGTACAGGACTATCGCAAAGAGTCACCACACATGCCTGAGAGCACTGTCCAAATGCTTCTCAAAGCCTGGCAGCCTTGGAATGTAAAGGCAATTCTTAACCCTTCTACACTGTATACACATCCCAGCTGTACAGGTATCGTTCCATCCTTCCATAAGGCGACAACTGCCTTTTGTACAGCGTTTTCTATTTATCTTCAAAAATTACGCCCTTACAGCCCAGTGCAGTTAAAAAAATCCAAACCCACAAAAACGAGACGTTATCCGTTTTATCTACCGCGGGCACGTGACCTTGCCATATTCCACGACCGTATCTTACGCATAACACGCTAGTAGGCAAGACCCCGTAACTCAACGCTTAAGGTATTACCGTGAGCCGTTGCCCTCCCAAACCCGTGTGGGGCTCTACGGGACCCCCTCACAAATCCCGAGCGCCGCCATGAGCCAGAGCCCACAGCGGTCTAGGCCGCGGACCAGGCCCGGCGGCGCAATCCACTTCAATCCTCACTCGCCACCTCCCATCGGCGACCAACCCACACCCGCGGGGCCTCTAGGCCATCCTCCGGAGCGGCGCCACCGCACCCCGCGATCCCCAGGGCGGGGAATCGCCCCCCACTCACCGCGGGGCCGCGCGGCGCATAGCACCAAAACAGCGCCCCAGGACCGGAAAAGGACGAGTGAAGTGTGCGCCTCCATTATATAGAAGAGGTCACGTGGTGCTGACGCGGCCACACCCACCGGGGTGTGTATCACGGTCAGGGGCGGGGCGAGAGTGCACGGGGCGGGGGGGGAAACTCACGATGATTCCTTCCGGGGCGCGGCCAGCGCTGGCGCGTTTCGGTTCCGGGCC